>MINK01176229.1:0-16779 GCA_001735545.1 Phormia regina | reverse complement strand
ACTAATGATAAAAAAAATTTATTTTTTTTTTAATTAACTCGATATGTTTAAAATATTTAAAAGTAGGATTGTTAACCCAAAAGTTAATATATTAAATAGTAAGATTGTTAAGCCAGAAGTTCAAATCGAAGAAAATATATAAAATTTGCTCGACTATTAGGGTCTGTCTTTGGTATAAGACAGACTTAGAAATTTGTTTTTTTTATCGCTCAAAAAAATCACAAAAATTACAATCAATAATAGTGTATTAAAATACTAGAAACGGGATCAAATAAAGGGCATGGTGGTTTTAGATACCATGAACATATCTTGAGTCGTGGGGTCGTATAAGGTGGACCAAATGAAAGGATTGCGCACTAAAAAATCGTATATGTTGTTGCAAAATAATTTTTCAAGCCGTAAAATTGCTGAAAGATTAAATTTAAGCAAATCCACGGTAAATAACATAAAAAACCCTCGTAATGTGGTTTGCAATAATAACAAAGGGGGTAGACCAAGACTGCTTTCTAATGGTGACGCCCGGCACATTGAACGTTTGTTACATCATAAAACACCTAAAAATGCTGCAAAAAGTATTGGTAATGATGTTAGTTCCTGGACGGTCAGACTCGCTTTAAATTAAATTGCTTCAGTAGCCAGTGTGAAAAAGAAAAAGCCAGCACTTTCCGATAGAAATGAGAAAAGGCGTCTTCATTTCTGTAAAACCCAGATGATTGGAAACGGGCTATTTGGAGTGATGAAACGAAAGTCAACCGATACCAGTCTGATGGAAAAGAATATTTTTGGCATAGGCCTCATGAGCGCATCCAAAAACACCAAATGAAGGAAACGATGAAACATGGTGGCGGCAGTATTATGGTGTGGGTATGTTTTACTTGGTGGAACATAGGACCTTTGGTGAGAATCCAAGGTATAATTGAATATTTTACAAACAAATTTATCAGATTTTGTTGACGAGAGTGCCTATCCAGCCGAAGAAGTTGTTTGTCAGCAAGATGGGGATCCGAAGCACACTGCCAAAATAGTTAAAAGCTGGCTACAAAACCAAATTTTTGGGACAATGGACTGGCCTGCACAAAGCCCAGATCAGTATCCAATAGAAAATTTATGGGCTAGTGTTAAAAAAAAGCTAATAGCATATGAAAACCCACCAAATAATGTTGACGAATACAACATGAATGGCGAGCTCTTGACCGTGATATCATTCAAAAGATGGTGGAGAGTATGCCAAAACGTATTAAAAGCGTAATTAAAAATAAAGGCCTTTGGACGAAATATTAAATTGGAAACGATAAATAATTTTCAACAAACCCCGCAAACAGTGCAAAAGTGTCCAAATAGTGATTTTTTTCTTTATAATTTATAATAATGTTCAATAAAATAAAAAATACATATATTTGATAATACACCTATATTTGTATTACTTGCATTACCTTACATTCTTAATACAAAACATTTGGACAGTTTGGCTTCCCACTGTATATAGTTTTTATAAATCTCTACAAAAAAATACGCTTAAATGTGTAAGTTATCTCCTTTAGTTTAAGAGTTATTCGGCTCAATATAAATGTTTACCTCATTTTTAGCCTCGTGTTCTTTTAGATTTTTTAACTTGGCGGGCTTAATATTACCCCTAAAATTTTTCTAAATAATATTGCTGCAAGAATCATATAATAATAAGAACCCGTTAAAAAGTTGTATTAATCTAAAGTTGGAACTTTAAAAAATTTTTTGGGTTCTTTGCAAAAAGGTGGCAATATTTTTTCTGCGAAAGATATTATGCTCTAGTAAAAAATAATTGAAAGTACATTAAAAACACATTATAAAATGAAACCGAATTTAAAAAAAACTGGACTTAGCAAAAAAGTTACAGAAACGCAATAAAACCTTTAATTAGAATAATTCTCGAAATGATCATATATTTCTTTTAAAACCAATAATTTATTATTTTATGTTTAGAACTTGAACATAACGGTCATTAATAGAAATACCACTACAAAAAAAAATCCAACCATTTGTTTAGTGTTTATAAGTAGATTTGCATGCACAGATTTTTCCGTGAGCAGTTCTTATTTATTCTTTAACAATCACAATAGTTGGTATTTCAATATAAAGACATGGACAATCTCCTATAAATTTTTCCATCTGGCATAAAATTTTTAAAAAATAAAACTTAAGACTAAAAAGTATTTACACTTCAAAATTTATACCCTGCAGTTGTTTTTCTTATACACTTATCTACCAATAATAATATTTCCCCCCACATTTTATGATAATTTAAAATATGTTAACTTGAAATTAAAGTCTTTCTTCCTTGCCACCAATAACAGTTTACTATTGCAATATTTACTCTACTCCAAACGCACACACACACACAAACAATAATAAAAGTAGGTGCACATAAGATGCCACATAAATTTATTTTCATTACATAATACATTGACTATCATCCACAAGCCAGTGCCACCGTTATACAATAATAACAATAACAACAACAACAATAGATGCTCTCTCAAAACATGCCACAATTACAAATTATGTTTATTTTCGGTTAAGTCGGTCTGTTGGTTAGTTTAGTTTCGATTGCTTTGGAATTTATTTATGGTATCCTTGTTGCAAATGCAAAAAGTCACCAACCAAGTTTGTAATTTGCTAAAAAAAAGATAGACTAAAAGTATATTTAAAGCTTTATATAATTTTAAAATGTAGCATCTATAAAAGTCAGGTAGGTTTTATATTTGTTTTTTTTTTAGTTTTGGACTATCATCACATAGACCCAGAAATCACATGAAATGTTTTGATAGTTTTTTCGTTTTATTTTTTTTTTATTTGTTTGTAACAGTTAAATGCTTTTCAGTTTCATATTTTAACGTGGTATGTTATTAATATAAAGGAAGAAACGGGTTTTATTTAAACACCTGAAGAAAAATTATTGATAATTTTTAATAAAATTTAAACATTTTCTATTAAAAAAAAGTAAAATTAAGTGGGCAACATCATCCGTTTAAATAGAATTTAAATTATTAAACATTAAATATAAAGCAGCTAAACACTTTAACTTTCTTAATATTAGAGATTACTTAAGCTTTAAGCTAAGTTCAGAATAAGCAAATATTTGATATTTTAACAAATTTTATATTAAACAAAATAAGTGGGCGACATCAGTTGTTAAATTGAAATTTATTTTATTAAAAATTAAAGATAAATTAGCTTATCAATTTAACTTTCTTTAAATCAGAAATTGCTTAAGCTTTAAGCTAAGTTCAGATTAAGCAAATATTTGACACAATATATTTTAAAGTGTTTTCTCGCAGTAAATAAATGTAGAGTTTATTTTTAGTTCAAATTTGATATTTTGTTAAATATCGTAAGATACACAAAGGGATTAACATATTCCAAGATCGTTCAGATAAGATGCAAATTATTTACTCCATATTATTTGATTAAATTGATTATTTATTAATTTATGGTAATCGTGTGTCATATTTTTTATTAAGTTCTTATTTTTTATTAATTTTTTTTATCGATTTAAATTATTACGACTATTTTTTAATATTTAGAACCGTCGAACTTCATATAAGTTTAACGTAAAAACATATGAAAAATAGCTTATTTTGACTAGAGGAAACCAAGTTTTTTTTAATTAAATTTTAAATAAAAGAATACATTTTTTATAAAAGTATTTAGTATCTAAGAAAATATTAGAACATGAAGATTTATAATTTATAAAATATTAGTAAAATGTAATTTTATCGCAAAATTTTTCGAAGAACTTAAAAATTTTTGCATTTTGTCATTTTTTTTCTTTTAATAAAGTTTATACGTAAACTTTAATAAAATTTAAACGAATGGTGATATTTTATTGAAATTTTATTATAATATATATAAATTTGTCTTAAAATTGGAGACTTAAAAAATCTCCCACTTTTTTATATGAAAATACCCAAAATCCCAATCCATATAAAATGTGTGAAAATAAATTGAGTTTTTTCATTGAAATGGTCTCCCTGTTGTTATATAAGGGATAATCTACATAAGTAAACGTACTTTTGTAGAGATTTTGTAGGACTATCTATATAATATATTTTCTATCACATCATCATAAATTAATCTTGGATGATTAAAAATAAATAAATAAATAAAATACCAGAGATGACTAACTTTGAAGGCCCACCTACTACCCTCTGGTGACGCTAGGAACTTGCACTCCTCCAAATCAACTTGAAAATACAAATAGCTTTGATCATGAGGAATTATATTGAGATGTCGCCAACGGTTCAAAAGTTACAGAATTATTTCGAAAAAAAACTTTTTGAATTTGTTTGATCTCTGCGGAAAATTTGTACCAATTGTATTAATGAACCTGTTCCTCAGTACCCGTTGAGTACCAATTGACACCTAACTCATCACCAAAGTTCCAATTGAGAACCAGTTGACANNTGACACAAACACACTCACTATTTAACAACTGAGAGTCATTTTATAACATGCTTGTTAAGTGAGCATTTATCTACACGTGCGAAATAGTTATCAGTGGCTAACGTTAAAAACTATAAAACAACATACGTTAAATGAGCACTGGTTCGATTCGGAATGACGCCATCGACATAAATATAAATGTAATAAAAATAATAAAAAATGTGTAAAAAGTAAACAATTACCCAATTTTTATCAAATGTTTTCTTATATTTAACGGCACTGAAGCTGTCCTCTAGGTCCAGTACTGTGACCTATTCTGCGACCTGTCCCAAGGGGCTAATTAGCCACCTTCATTGACAACCCTATGTAAAAGTTACAGGTTCTTCTCATATAAAGTTCCGGAAATAGAACCGGTCACTACCCTGAGAACTTGTCACGTGAATAGGTTTGAACCGGTTCTCTTACCTCTAAGGATCTTACATTTATTTTGTAAGGTAAAATATGCCCGCTCAAAATTGTCACAAATAAGTTGTGTGCTCACAATGTTTACACTTACCGCGTTTTTAGATAAAGATAAATAGTTTTATTAGTTCTAAATCAGCTGTTATCTTAAAATATTTAGTGTTCACATAAGGCAAACATCTTCAAATATTACCATAGTGCGAACTAATGCTTAACATATTTTCTTAATTAAAATTTTCTTTAGAGTGTATTTTATTTTTTAGTAGCATGTTTACAGGTTATTAGTTTTTCGCTTTGACTTTTAAATTTGTGTTAAAAAAAACTAAAGTACGTAGAAACGGTATAAATGGTTTTAAAGATGTTATGACTATTTGTTTTATAAATTCTTGTTTTTCCTCCAACATTATTTGACATTTTGTTTAGTTTTGTTTACCTTTATATACATAAGTATTTATTTTATGCAATATTTTTCTATACCTTTCTAACATTGCTCTAATGTATGCTTTTGTTGTTTTGTTGTTAACAAAATGTCAATATACGAACCCGTCTGCATATAATTTTTTTACTTTTTCTCTTTATTTTTTTAGCATGCAAATATAGAAAACATGTTTTTCGGTATTTAAAAATAAAATGAAAAAGAGTTAAAATAAATAAATTGTATTTCCGTGTGGCAGTATTATCACGTATTTAACAAATTATGTGTTTATTTTGCATAAAATATGATGACAGATCCATTCAGTGATTTTCTTATGTTTGATGTGGTGTGTTAAGCGTAAAAGGAGAGAGGAGTTTTGGAAAGAAATATTTACGAAAAAGATTTATTTTTGTTTCCTGTTAAAATTAAATAGTAATATGGCTCTACAAGTGCACAATTTTTGAATAAACATTTTAAATTTGAATAAACATTTAAATGACAGGAAATTTAGAAAGTGTAGTAGATTTGATTACATTGTACTATTGTGCGGATATTAAAAAGTCATAACTAAATTAACAACATCACGTATCCTTTTATTAATTTCATAATATTCAAAACCGCCAGAATATTCTGCTGAATCATACAACGATTTTCCGCTAATTGTTTACACATTTTACATCCATTTTATCCATTTTATAGACCTTATGGTCACAGAAACCCTGACATGTACAGAGGTCCCAAACCGACTTTATTTAAATAATTCTGTTACTTGTGGACCATTCGAGATATTTTAAAGGTCACAGAATCAGTGTTGAGGTATTTTCGAGTATATTTGAAAGACTATCACGGGGTATAGGATATACTTCCAAAATTGATCAAATTCGACTAATTTTATGCTTTAGCTATGTACACATTTGTAAAATTCGACGTTATTTGATCTTCTAAATATTTTATAAGATAAAACAGCGTCCAACAAGATTTGGTACAATGCACAGTGGGGCAGAATCGAAATTTTTTAGAAATAAATCTGTAACTTCTGATGTGTATATGCCATCTTTGGAGGTATATAGGTGGTATTATATACGGAGTAGATCAGATAGGAACAAAAAAAGTCTAACAAAAGTCTATCAAAAATATCATCATTTCAACATATGTTCATATGAAGGCATAATGTAGGAGAGTTATCAAGTCTTTTATATAAGTTCCCGTCATTTGTACATAGGGCCTCAATAATATGTTTGAATAGCTCTCTATTTTGTGCTAACTTCCTCACTTTTCCCTAACTCTTGCCACTGATAGTAACTTCGGCCATGTATGAGCTGGGTGTCAGAGCGTATGTAGGATATTTCGGAGATAGCGGTTCACGAATACTTGCATTTATCGTATATAAAGAATTGCAGCATTTAAGTCACTTCTGTGTCAGCAATCAACATTGATTGTTAAGTGAATTAAAATTATCTTTATTAAAATCACCAAATTACTATATTAAAGTCATATAACGATAGAGAGAGTCAATATGGACGGACTCTAGCTAGACGAAGTGGTTATTACCAACAAATTGTCCATGAAGATTAAAAAAGATATGGAAAGGTTCAGAGCCTTCAAGTACTCTTGAGTTTAATTTGATGTTCTTTTGCGAGACTCCATTTATCACTACACGAATGGCCCGAAAAAACATTATCAACACCAAATGAAACGAGTTTTTATACCAGGACATCATGAAAATCAATAGAATGCATTAGAAATGACCAATGAAATTACTTCACTCATAAATATGCGGTGAATTGAAGGATGCCATTGTTCAAATGGAAATGCCACGTACGAAATGTAATTTTTTTAAACAAATTTTCTCCGAACTGAAATAATTGGATAATTTAGTAAATAAAATGGGATTTTAATTACCCGATTTGAGAACATATTTATCTAAATTTGGAAAATTTTCTTTAAAATACCTTTATTGGTTTTAATTTTATTTAAATCCAAATATTGATATTTTTTATGCTTAAAATCAAAATTTTAAGTTTTTCGGGTCATGGTTAGAAGAAGTTTCAATGTATTTATTTTCGCACATCTGTAGAATCACAAAGGACATCGATTTTTTTAAGCACAAAATAAATTTACGAAAAATACAAAAATCAAATATGAGAAAAAGTGTGTGGCCCTTTAAAGTTGGCGCAAATTAAGCTACTAATACTACATTGTGCTGTTTGGATGCTCCCTAACTGATGATTTCATTATTTATTAATTCACTTTTATACGTTCTATTATACTTAATTCAAATTTTTTCATATTTAACTAAAACTATAATAATAAATGGAGCCACTGCATTCACTGTTTCAACTAAAATAGGAAATATGTTTTTTGTTGAATTTGAATAAAAATTTTAAAATTTCAGCGGCTGATTTTGAGCCAATGAAAACGATGGCGGCGCAATAAGTACAAAATTACACGGCGGCTTTGTTAAATTGGCTTGGACCCTATCGGCTTGTATCTCTAATGTGGTTATCTCTTTTAGTAAAGAAATAAAATTTTAGCTCTTTAATATTGACCCTAAAATATTCGCCAGATTCTTAACAAAATTCTAAATAATATTGCCGCATGAATTATATAAATATATGAATCCATTAAAAAGTTATATTAATCTAAAGTTGAAAGTTTAATAAAAAAATTTAATTTTTTTCGGTTTTTTTTTTCTTAAAAGTTGNATGTAAAGTATTTTTCTGGGCTTTAAATTTTTTAATCTTCTTTCATAAGAAATCTTAATTGCAAATGCGTGTGAGAAGTAAAGTCCGGAGAAAGTTGGGTCAAAGGTCTACCGCACAAGTCATATCCATATTCAATTTTTTTGTTTAAGTGCTGCAAATTTTGAAGCTGGGATCGGACTTAAGACACCATCGAAAATGCTCGAGAACTGGTGAGCGGCAACAGAAAATATCGTATTCCATTGCTGGGTTGTCTAACTAGTTCACAAACCTGCTTTGGTCCGACAGCAGACAACGAAGGCAATTTAACATTGAAAATTGTTTATGGTCCTTTCGAGCCGATGTCGGATTACGACAGCTATGTAACCAAATGCTTTAACAGCGGGTTTAGCGCACGTTAGGTTCAACTTGCCCCATGGCCTGGAAGCTGGCTAATTGATCCAATATTGCCCGCAGTGGCAGGAGGCGGGCGCCATGTTTTAGGTTTCAACGATAACCCAAATGGATAAGAACACCACGGAAAGTGGCGATGAAGTGTTAAGTCGGCACATGAGAAATACGTATTCCATGTCGCTGGTTCTAATTAATGCCACAACTCTGCTTTGGACCTCGCCAACAGAGACAGCAAAGAGCAATTTGAACAATTGCAGAAAAACTTGTGTTGAAGCATGCTTAGCGTAAAAGAAGTCGTTCGTGTTTGTTTTAGTACGGATCTCAGGATTGTCGCTGAGTAAATCTTTCAAACCTGTAAACAAGAGGGCCTCCGCCCGGAGCGTCGAGCCGTCCTCAAGGCAGTTATTCTCTCTCCGTTCATTTCTAAGACAAAGGTTAATAAATTGGGGTATTCAAACGGTTCGTCATACGAAGTCATATATCATAACAGAATAACATGAAAAAACATTTGAGTCCGCTTGATAAATGGAAATACAATTAGCAAAAACAATACAATTTTTTAATGAACTAGACAAAAATCTGCAAATAATAGCCGGTTCTGTGCCGAAAAATACATATTGGACTATGGCTGATTCAACGTAAAAATTCTACTTTACAAAACTCCGATTTTATAAGAATTATAAAATATTTTGCTTTTTTTTACAAACCAGAAAACTGTTCTAAAAACATAAACAATAAACTGCTGTTGGTCCCGACTCGCGCCACCTCCCCTCACGGCCCCCGCCGCAATCCTCCCTCCTCCTCTGACGGCGGTTTTTCTAAAATACCGTGTCCGCGGGCCCCCTGGGCTGCTATGCAGCGAACGTAAACAACAAAATTTTTGTTTCCTTATTATTTTCGAAATTGTCTCAACTCCTTCTCTCCCTCCTCCGCTCTCCTTTCCCCCCGCCCTCAATTTTAAAGCGTTTAGTGAAAGTTAATAACTTGTATAAAATAAATTCATAAAATTGTAATTAATACTAAATTTATGCGCACAAATTTAAGCATATTACGTACATTATTGCGAACATATTCAATGGCGTTAAGCTTCTGAAATAATTAGCACCGGTTTTCCCTTCTCGGAACTTTTGATTTACTACTGTTTAGTTATGACAAACAATAAACACAGCCGTAAAAATACTTATTGATTTTGGGATTTTTTTTTCTTTGAAGGACACAAGACAACAACAATTTTTTAAAACTATCATAAAACTTTAGTATTTTATGACATTAAGACTTGATTGCACACCGTGTAAATACCCCAAATATATTGAAATTTTAATAAACTATTACGATTCGTTTAAATTTTTTAAAAATATTAATCTTATTAAAAAATTAAATTTAAGTTATTTAAGAAATTCAGCAATCAAAATACTACTCTAGAAAAGATTAAATATTTATTAAATAAATGTTCCTTTTAAATTTATTACTTGAGTTTAACAATCTTTAATAAAAACAAAATTTTAATGAAAAAGTATTGGTTACACATTTCTATGCACTATATTTTTTGTGCACACTCCTTAGTTTAATTTACCTAGTGATTTGCGAGCGTAGGATTTTTATTTTTAAATTTAAGCAATTTCATTATATATATTTTTAAATAATTAGGAAAACTAAAACTACAGCATAATAAAATGAGATGAAATTTTGTGGGAAGAATTTGCAACCCATAAATAAATATTTTAATGTTTTTTTGTTTTTGTTATTGTTAATGATAAAAAATATTATAACAAAGCTTAGCTTTAAACTAAACTAAATCAATTGAACAATTAAAATATTAGTGTATTCATTAACTAAGTGGCATAATATTATTATTAGTTATGTTAAATATTTTATAAATAATATTAAACAAAAGAACTACAATAATTGTTTTAACGAAAATAATAAACTAAAATGGTTTCAAACATGTAATAACTATGTTGTTTTATTATTATTATTTTTTGTTTTTGTTGTTAGAAAATTGATTGATTTTGTGTTACATACAAAAGTTATTAAAAAAGTTGGCCATACGAGTACCAAACATTTCAATAGAAGCCTTTTCCAAACTGAATTCTGTAAAAATTGAATTTTTGTGTACTTAAATAATAAGATATGTATGTAATAGTAGTAGTAAGAAATTGTTTTAAATACCTAAATAAAAAATATTTAAAAAATATAAAATAAATAAAAACAAATGTTTGGTTTATTTATGTTAAAGAAATTAAACAAAAAAATCAATAATAAAGAAAAGAAAAAAATACAAGAAAAATTTATAAAAAATGACTATGTTTAAATATTAAAATGACATGAAAGTGGTACAACACTTGTTCATTCACACAATCGCTCTCATTCCACTTGTATTGACCTAATGCAACAAACTCAACTACTACAACAACATAAATAAACTCACTTTTACTATCAATTCTATTGATTTTTTTCTTTAAATTGTTATTGTTTGCATGTCTTAGACTTTTCTTAACATTTGTCTTCGTACACAGAGACAAACAATTTTTCAATTATTGTCATTAAATTGTAGTATATATGTATATATATCGATCTATAAATTAAGATACACATTTGATATGTATGTACATAAAAAAAAAAAACATAGAAAGTAATTATATACAGTTTCGAGCAAAAGTTTTCGTATTTTATTCGATAATACATAATATATCAATTAGATACATTGTCAGCGCTAAAACCAAATAAGAACATAACTAAGGAAATGTAGCAAGTACGTTGTTGTTACCTAGAGAGAAAAGAACATAACTTTTTTGTTTAATAAACGATTTTATCCACTAGGTGATCTTATCTAAGCCCTTTACCGTTTTCAACAGACAGACGGACCTCCCACCTTTTTAATGGTGGGTATAAAAACTGTATTTAAAAAAAATGTGGGGTAAATTAATTTTATCATTCCGTGTGTAACATGTCGAAAAAAAAAATCATTTAAACCCCATAAGGTATATATTTTCTGGGTCCAGATTAGATTCAGAGTCGATTTAGCTATGTTCGTCTGTTAAAAACGGGATAGGGCTCGTACGGGACAACGTAGGGGAAGAAAATTTGGTAGAAATATTTATCTTATATAGGGTTTGTTTGGTATTGAAAATGGTCAAAATCGGTTAATAAATAAAAATGTTGTGGGGTAAAAACTAGAAACACAGGGTGTCCGTTTCATACATTTTTGCTAATATTTCTGAAACAGAACCATGTACGACAACGAAATTTTGTATTAATAGTTTTAGGGTCAATATAAACTTGTACGTGATCCTCCTACTTTATTACCCTCCATTCATATAAGGTCAAATTATCAACGAAATTTTGTACAATAGTTAAAGAATTAATGTAAACTCGGAAACAAAAAATGGATGTAGTCAGCCACTTTACCGACCACCTGAAATATAAAGTAAAATTTGGAAATGTTGATGGTGGGTATATAGATTCGGCCAAGCCGAATATAACATTATTGCACTTTTTTATTTTTTTAAATTGTTCATTTTTAGCCTAAAAATGTGTTTTATAACTTTGAAACTATTAATCGCATCAAAAACAATTGTAGAGATAATTTAAAGTTATTTTAAGCCAAAATGTTTGTCAATTTATTTTAACAAAATCAAACAAGTTGTTTTTGAGTTATGACAACATAAATGGAGAAATATCTCAAAAAACTAAAACTTTGTGAAAATGAGCGAATTCACTTAAATGTTGAGTAACATCACAATTTTTCTGAGTAAAAAATCCTCTCGGTCCAAAAATACGACGTTGCAAAAATCAAAAAGCTTTTGAATTTTTTGCAAAACTAATCACACTTTATTGCTAATAACTTCTAAAGTATACATTGTACAATTTTTATTTTTATTTCATTTAATAGAAAAACTCATGGACTCTAAAAGGACACGTAGAAAATGTATATACTTCGAAAGTTCAAAGGTCAAAATTGATAATATAAAGATTAAAGCTTAATATCCCAAAAAGTGGTATTTTAAAATCCTTAAAAAATACATAGATTGATAATGAAACCCTTCTCTATATTTGTGCCAAATTTCAAGTTGGAGCCTCTATTGCTTTAGGAGTTATGAAGCAAAACACAAAGAAAAAAACATATCATTGTGAAAATATCCTTTAAGGAGATATAATGGTTTATTTCGTTTAAGTCTTATTTTGAGCTTTGAACTTTCAATATAAAGTAACTCAATATATATAATTTTTAAGGTAATGTCATGGTTTTTAAAACTATACTAAAATTAACTTTTTATTTTCTATAGTTTTGGAGTTATTAATAATTAGATCTTATTTTCGTCCATAACTCCTAAACTAATCAGGTATCCAACTTAAAATTGTATGTCCTTATAGAGAAAAGTTATGTCAACCATATATAATTTTTATAAGAATTTTAAAAATATCGGTTTTTGAGACATTAATTTAATTTTTTTTATCTCCAACTTTGACCTTTGAACTTTTGATATAACGATATATGAAGATAATATCTTTCAACCGTAATTTTTTTCAAAATTTCAACAAAAATTATGTAAACAAAACAAAATATGAAATAGTGATGCTGATTTCATCACAGAATATTCGTTATTCAGATGCATATAACTACATTCAACAAAAATATAAGAAACATTATTTCTTTTGTACATAAATATTTTTACAAAATTGAATTTTTTTCCGCAAATAAAAAATATATTTACAATTAAAAACGTACTAGAACAACAAAAATTATTATAGAATAAAACAGTCGACGAATAATTTATTCTTACTGCTAACAACACTGACAATAACAATGAGATAGAAAATGAGAAGGGTTGCCTACATAAAGAAAAAACAGTTTATTAGTTAATAAACACAGTAAATACTTTTTTGAATACGATTTTCTTAATAAATACATTAAGATCTTAATTGTGTATTAGCTAACGTGTACATCAAACATAAATTAACAACTTTTTGTGAATACGGCTGTTTGTCTTTAAAAATCGACCATGTATATTTAAGAAGTTATTAGAAGTTAAATAGATATTCATTTATAAAGTTTTTAATATTTTTTCGTTTTTTAAACCGTCATATTTTTGAACCGAAAAGAAACATGGTTCGGAGAAATTTCCAATGATAAAAACTTGTACTGTATTTCATTAAAATAGGAAATGTCAAATCCGATTGCTGTCCGTTTTGACATGGAATCACTCAAGACATCATTTCAAATTTTTATAATATCAACTAAATATTTTGTTAACTATTTCCCTTTTTGAATTTTTGTTTTCAATTAAAACATTTTATTACAAAATAAAAAAAATGTCAAGGTGACTTTAAATCTTTTGTAAAATCCTACTTTTAAATATTTTAATTTACACAACTAACTGCATTATAAATTCCTAATGACTTGAATTGTATAATTTTATTAATCCCGCTAAATTAAACAAATTCAAACATTTATTTTAAGGTGAATATTGCACTTGAAATATTTAATCTGGTAATTTGTAAGCGATTTAAAAAATACACATTGAAATTGCAAACTTGGTAATTATTTAAATTACACGCAAACAACAAATGTTGTTATTTATTTAATACGAAAAACAAACCACGACAAACAAATTTATTTGTTTATTTATAATTGAAAATTCACAGCACGTGTTGAAAAATTACAACATTTTTTTCGGAATTTGGTTTTAAACGAGTCAGTCAAATAACTTTGTTATGAACTAATTTTATTTCGTTAAAGTTTTTGCTACTTATTTCTTATGACAAAGATGAACTATGAATAATAAAAGAAACAAAGAAATTTTGTAGTAAATATGGATGATGATGACTCAAAATAAATGTTTAAGGAATAAACAAAGAAAAATTATATAAATTCTAATAAATAAAAATAAATATTTAATTAATAGTAATAATAAGAAATAATAATTTAATTGTTTGTACTTATGTGTTTAAAAAAAAACTTTAATTTAAACTTACCTTCTGATACAGCCATAAGCTTAACAAAATTATCGGGAAATACACCAATTTTTCCTCTCAATTCACCCTTCCACCAGCCTTTATCGGGTAAATCCATACTATGAATAGTTATAATGTCTCCTACTTTTAGCTCAAGTTCATCATCATTTTGTGGTGCATAAGGAAATTCAACACGACAATAATCTCGATGAGGTTTTGGTGGCAAACTGGGTGCAGCATCATCAATAGCAGCAACACCCAATAATAATGCCGCCGCTGATGATGATGAGGATGAATTTGGTGCTGCCACTGTTGTGCCGGAAGATAAAGATGATGATGAATTGTTGCTTATGGTAGTTGTATTGGCAGCAAGTAAATCTTCTTTAGAATTATGAAAACTAAGACGATTTATTTTCTTTGTAGCGGCTGCTGATGATGATGTGGTAGATAATGATGACGCTGATGCAGATATTGTTGACGATGTGGCAGCTACTGTATTATTAGCACTTTTTGTTATTTGTTTTGATGTAGATGGTGGCCTTTTGCTGGCAAATACGGGTGATGATTCGATAAGTTTAACAAAATTTGAAGGAAATACACCAATTTTATTTTTTAAACGTCCACGCCACCAGCCTTCTTCAACCTAAATGCAGCGCACATCATACAATGGAATAGAATATAATAAAAATTAGTAAGTATGTATTAAATAAAATAACACAAAAATAAACACAAAATAAATGAAATTAAAACATTTGTATTTTATCATCACATTGTTGTTATATGTTGAATGCCCTTACAATATCTTCTTTGGAATAATAGGGTTGTGTATTGTATGTCTATTTGTATATGAATGGTACTAACCTCCCCTAGGAATTCTATGACATCACCCACGGCCAGCGATAGTTCGTCATCATTGACTTGCGTATAACTGTAAATAACTTTGCAGCGTCGATTACTTGTCGTCGATTTGTCTCTGTAAAGAAGAAAGGAAAAGTTTTTATTATTATTTTATTTTTCTTTTTCTTTTATAATAAACAAATTTTTATTAACTTTCACATATTTTTGAAAAAGCGAAAAAAAAGACTTTATGTCTTTGTTAAACATACAAATAATAATTGCAAGCATAACGTGCATATTGCCATTTAAATGTAAATACTTGACAGAGCTTTTAAATCAAGGAAACGGATATAATAATAAAAAAACGACTTTTAGTTTTCATTGTCCATTTATTTACATTAGCGCACATTTTGGGGAAATTTGAAATGTCTAATGGTAATAATATAATGATTTATTTCTTTTCTTATTTTTTTTTTAATTTTAAAAGTTATTTTTAAACTTATAAAAATTAAATATGTCCTATTATGTAGCAGAATACCCGTTACTTCATTTTTTAATAAAATCCATACTTATTCTTAACTCATATTGTTTTTTATTGTTTTAAATACATTAAATTTGTTTTTAAACATTACAAAAATGATAAAGCTCAGAACAAAAAACCAATTTTATCACTTTTTGGAAAAAAAACCGAAAAATTTAATTTTTTTAGTTTCAACTTTAGATTAAAATATCTTTTTAACGGATTCACATAATTATATGATTCTTGCAGTAATATTATTAAAAATTTTATAGGGAATCTGGCACAAATATCATAAATGAATTTTTGGCGATTTTTTTAAAAATGGGCAACTTTGGAGGGCCACCCACTCCCCCCTGACCCGTAAGGGACCTATACCCCTCCAAAACACCTCAGCTCTAATCATGTGAATTTTATTGAGATACCTGTAACCGTTTTTTAGTTCATGAATTATTTCCAAAAAAGTGTTTTGGAACCACTTTGCAACATGTATATTAAATGTTTGCGTGTGTATTTATATTATTACCTCCTAATAGGGAATATCAAACATTTGCTACTGTTTAGGGGTTTTAAAAAGTGGACGTAAAATATGGGAGTGAACCCAGTTCTTACATAGCTTTAAACGATCACGGTTACTGGTGCTATCTGTGTATCAAAATTTCTTAAAAATAGGTACAGCCGTTTGGTAGTTATAAAAAATGGGCGAGACATCCAACCCAGTTCAAACATAGCCTATAATGAACAGCGGCACTGATAATATCTGTGCGTCAAATTTCGTGAAAATTGGTGTAACCCTTTAAGAGTTATAAAAAGTGGTCGTAAAATGTGGGCGTGGCATCCAAACCAGTTTACTGGTACTATCTGTGTGTCAAATTTCGTGAAAATCGGCAAAGTCTTTTGGGAGTTACAAAAAATGGGGGTAAAATGTGGACATGATATCTAATCGAAATCTTTCATAGCCTATAACCACCTCCGGCACTGATAATATCTGTGCGTCAAATTTCGTGAAAATCGGTGCAACCGTTTAAGAGTTATAAAAAGTGGGCATGGCATCCAATCGAAATCTTCCATAGCCTATA
>MINK01176225.1:6464-17265 GCA_001735545.1 Phormia regina | reverse complement strand
GCAAAAATCTTTAACAAAACGTCAACATTACAACAGCAATAATAACGTGAATGCTGACGACAACGACAACGACGACTCAGATGATGTTGATGATGGTTATGTTGACAACACAAGGATACACCTAGTATAGGTGTGTATATATATACCTCTTGTCTAAATGTTTGTATGTGTAAGGATTTATATGTACATGCATAAATAAGTATGTGTAGGTATCCCTTTTGGCATTTATAATACTTTAGATTTACTGCAATTTGCTACACATAGATTCTTTTTTTTTTTCAACAATGTTAATAATTATTTTTTGTTGTTATGTTACGGTTTATTTGTTTATTTCTTTATACAAACAAATATGGCTAAAAACAACTAAATATGAGAAGAAAAAAACAAAAAAAGAATTGTAATAATGTAAAAGACCAAAAATATAACGAAATATGCAGATATATGTATGAGTATGTATGTTAATGTTTAGAAACTAAAATCTTCTTTAATAACTAACTGAAATGGCAAAGAGATATGATATGATGCTAACATTAACAAGGCCAACTAATAATTTGAGAGGACATTAGGACTACAAGTGAATAAAATATAAGAATTCGAATTCCAGAGGCTTGCAGTAGCAATTGATGTCATGTTAACAATATATGTACTTAGGATGCAACCAAACTATCCAACAAACGGGTATTATTAATTTCACCAACTTAAGTCTGTTCATTATTCTCAGCAATTAGTCCTTCATATAAAGGTGTAACATATTTTTTGCTAATGCGTGCCGCCATATCATTGATAACCGTTTCCGTGGACCAAGAAATGAATGTAATTATTTGACGAAAGCAGTTTTACAATTAATATTTTTTGAATAAAGTTGTTGGCATTAGACAATAAGAAACATTTCACTTTATTTGAAGTCAATAAGTTAACCGATTCAATGTAGAAAATCTGCCAAACGTTTATTAAAGTTGTAAAATCTTGGTGTTAGGATTTACTCCTGGAAATCGTATTTTTTAAGCTGCTCAGATACTACCTTCGATCCTATTGTTCTTTACTTTTACACGCCAATTACATCTTTTGTATAGTCAATCAGCTCTAAGGTGTTTAGTGTGATCTTACTCACCTTTTATTTACACATGTAGCCATTAAAACTTCAATCGATCCCGAGTCTTAGGACCTTATTTGGTAAAACACTTCCCATTACTTTAAAAAAAAATATTCATGTAAATTGTTTTTGTTTTGCAAAAATTTGTATGCAAATTTTTCCAAAGTGAGGTGAAGGGATTTAAGAAATAAGGGGATTAGTTATTGATCGTACATCCACTTTGCATCTAAACGTGGACTAATATTCAACACACTTAAGCTTCAAATCGCTAATCCAAGTCAGACTTAATCTGTGTCATTTTGTTTCAATTGCAAGGTTTTTTTTAGCTTGAATCGTAGGTCTGTGGAAGCATTATTCGAGCATCAATTGTAGGTGAATTTTATTTATATTTCAAAAAGCTGCAATGATTTGTTATTATTCATCAGCTTTGTTTGTAATTGTAGGCCTTTCTATAGCGATATATGAATTTAAGTCATAGTTTAAACATATCGTATATAAATATTTTATAATCTCATTGGATCCCATTTGATGTTAAGTAATAGGTATTTTTAGCTTCTATTGTAGGTGACATTTTGACATTTTGTATAGCTGCACTGAATATCCATTTTGTATCTAATTGTAGATATTTATACAGCTTTATTTTAATTGTAATCATTGGTCGCATAAAGTTTTAATGCAATAATTTCAGTTTTAATTGTAAATCCATTGATTTTTCTATATATTTTGCTTTTTATAGCCCCATTTGAGCTGAATTTAGCTTTAATTTAGTTATATTTTTGGGTTTTAATCTTAACTCCATATTTAGTTCCATTTCATCTCCTATTTTTTTCTCCCTATTTATACCATTTGTGTTTCTATCTAAACTCTGAGCTGTTCACGTTATTCTCCTCTTTTTTGATTAGTGTCACTAAACACATACATTCATGGGAATGCATATGACGTGTCCTGTTTCTCTTTCTCTTTTTTGTTTTTTGTTTGTTTATTATTTCACTTCTATATTGTATCTTGCCCTCTATCCATTTGTAAAATTTCTACTTCCATTTTTTGATTGCTACAGTCCTTATAGCTTAACAAAAACTTAACCGCTTAACTTATTTCAAATTTAGAAACACAAAAACAAACTTAGTCACTCACAGGTAGTTTTTAACGTTTCGTTTAAATATAAGTATTTGTTGTAAAGTAGAGGGAAAAAAACACAAAAACTTAAAATTTCCTAAAGCCTAGAGAGGAGGAGGACCAATATGTGTGTCTGTTACGGAAAAATGAGTGCAGAATATTACAAAAATGTGATGGAGAAGAAAATAAGAACAAGAATAGCTATTTTTATTACAAACAAAGCTTAGAAATACAAAAATAGTTATAAACAGGTAACTATAAACTAATGAGGTAAAGGTAAAAGCAGAGGGCTTAAAGCAATTTTTACTAAAAACTTCTTAGGGCCACGTTTCATGTTGTTTATGATTTCTATTATTTTGGGAATTTAAAAATATGTTAAAATTTAATTTTCATTTATTATTTTTTTGGTACCAGTTTTAAATGGTCTTTCTGTTTTCTGTGTTATAATTTTCGTTTTTAATGCTGATGAGGTGATGCTTAGTGTTCTTTTCTTTTTTTTTAATTTATATTTTATATTTTCTGCTCGGCTCAGTAGCATTTCACTTATTCTCTCTATAGTAATTCCTAGTTTTTGTAACAGTTTTTCTTTAACTATTTTTATAGCACCCCTCCTTCCTGTTGGCAGCCATCATTTTAGTTTATTCATGCTCAAGAGTTTTTAGAAATGGCCTTTGATTTGATATGTGTTCATGTATTAGAATATTCTTTTGGATTTCTTTTGATGTAACTGCTAAATCTTGTAGTTTTACATATGTATGTATAGACTGACAGCTAACAGAAAAAAAGAAGGGAAAAATTATCATTGAGATTTGTTTTTTTTTTTTTTTCTTGCAAAAAAACCCTTTCAAAATCATTTTCTTGATTTAAACATTTTTCTTCTCCAACACTCTTGTAATATTTTGTTATAAAAATCCTTTTGATATGATGATTTTCTGTTTTAGTCAAAGAGGAGAAACAAAAAAAACTCTTATATGACCATAAAGTTGCAAAAACGTATGTTCCATATGCATAAATATAATTTGAAATGTATTGTCAAGATGTTCGCTAAAAATAAAATGCAAAGTTTAGCAGCAAACAACGACAACAACAGCAACAAATGCTAGAAAATAGTCAAGTGCTGAACAATAATATAAAAATAATCATAACAATAACAATACGGACAGTAGCAGCAGTTACAGTTGCAACAACAACAACAACAATAATAATAATAAGAAAATAATAATAATATAAAATAAGCATAAGAATAATTAGAATATGTTAAGTGTTTGTTGGCTGTAAGACCCCTCCACTTTATGTAAATTATAAATATATTTTCCATTTTCTATTTGGTTGATGTACATCACATTGCCACGCCTCATCACCTCCTCCATTACAATATAGAAAACGAAAAAAAAACATGGAGGTGCTGAGAAATCAGAACACCTGAGCAACAACAATAAAAAGAAATCATCATATTGCAACAATAACAACTACTAGGCTTCAAAGGTAATAGGTGCTGCTACTGCTACTACTTCTACTATATTTTACTGATGCCTACATTGTTGTTGTTGTTGTTGTTTTTGTTGCTCTGGCTACAAGTAGGCTCAAACAATTACACAAACAAATAACATCATGTGATTTTTTTTCTTTTCTGATTTGGTTGCACATATTTTTATTGTTGTTTTGCCATCATCTTGATGCAGTTGACAGAGAGTGAGAGCAACTGTACCAAATATAAACTGAACTGAACCGATGCCATGTTGCAAAAAGTACTTAAATGTCGTAAACAATCAAATCACACATACATAACAATTGACAGAGTTTCAAAGGAATCAAATCAAATTATTAATTTTTCAAATAAAAATAAGTTTTTGATACAAAATATGGATATTCATTTTAAAAGTTCTAATTTATGATCTTCATGAAATCTTAGTTTTTTTAATATATAAAAATTGATTTTTACAATATATGTGCTATCACATATTTTCACTATATTTTCCCTAAATGGTTTAGTTATCTGGGGTCAATTATAGATTATACATGCAAACCATTTAAGACTTATCACAGATTCATATACCAAACTCTTCTTTGGACGATTCTTCATATAAAAATCTATTTTTGGTATAAAATATGTGTTTAGGTTTAACTTTTCTCAATATTTTTACGAGAGTAAGCTTTTTGCCAAAAAGGCTTTAAGAAAAATTTTAGATTTCTGAAGATCTATTCTCCTTAGGCTTATAATCCATTTCAATGAACAATGAACCAGGTTTTCTATGCTATAGCATAAGAAAACCAGACTTCAAAAACTAACATATACATCGTGTTCAGCTCTTAGACGATTAGACCCTTTAAATTGCATAGTCTTATTAGTGAAGCTTTTGTAATTTTTCTGATAAGAAATTCATATATAGTTATAGGTTTCTATACTTTTAGAACCACGTTTTCCCTTGTACTTTAAAAATGTAAGTTGTTCTTTGAGGATTCTATACATTTAAAGAATGTAATCGTTTCGAATCGTTTAACAGATATATGTCGAGGTTCACACACAGCAATTTTTCTTGCTACAATTTTCACTTTGCAGACGAGAGAGGTAAAGAGAATGTAAATATTTAGTATTCTCTTCTCCTCTCTCTCTCCTATAAACTCAGAATATAATGTTTTATTATCAGTCAATCATACTAAAAGGCATGAAATACTCCAAAACTATAAATTTTATTTATATATTCCAGTAAATATATTTAAATTCGTAACAAAATAAAATTAATTTAAAAAAAAAAAAAAACAATTGCAAAAATAAACACGTTATATGCTAAAATTGCCATATATGCAGATCCCGGGAACTCCTGCAAAATTTCCCGGGATTATAGGACTGGAAATTTTGAGGGTTTCCCAGAAATTGCTGTCCCGGAATTTCCCACAAACACGTTATAAAATTGCCATATATGAAGATCCCGGGAACTCCTGCAAAATTTCCCAGGATTATGGGACTGAAAATTTTGAGGATTTCCCAGAAATTGCCGTCCCGGAATTTCCCATAAACACGTTATATGCTAAAATTGCCATATATGAAGATCCCGGGAATTCCTGCAAAATTTCCCGGGATTATGGGACTGAAAATTTTGAGGAATTCCCAGAAATTGCCGTCCCGGAATTTCCCATGGCAACCTCTAGCTTCAACGCAATCCAAATGCATAAGATACCCCGAATGAAGTGTGTAGCTGCTCCGCAAATAAGTATTCCTATCTGCCTGTGTCTAATTATAGTTCACAAGCTCTGCTTAGAGTGATTTTAGATCTTCATTATTTAGTTATAAACTAAAGATTTCACTCCTTTAAATATCATTCCTATATGCACCTATAAGCGTTGATTTATTCCTTAAAAGACTGAATGAAGAAATACAAAAACAAAAAAAAACGGATTTTGTTTTTTGTCCTCCATCATCGTCATTGTCGTTGTTGTTGTTGTCTTAGATTTGTTTCTGTTATAGAAAGAAAATAATAACTGCAAAGCAATTATTCTTAGTATTTATAGCATCTCTTACCCAAACTACAAACTCAGTCTCCTTAGCCACCTTCTTAGGTATCACCTCTATACACTTAATACATATTTTGCACCTTTTCTATATGTTCTCGTTGTTGTTGTTGTTCTTGATATATTTTTTTTATATTTCATTTCTAGTTAAACATTTATTTATACAAAATGCAAAAAAATTGTTTTTTTTTTATTTTCTTCTCAACCAACCAAACGTATGACAAATATATACAACAAATACAAATACAACAAAAAAATAAGATTTTACAATGCAATTGAGTATGCAAATATTGCCTACTTACCTTACCAGTCAGTCATTTATTCAGTCATCACATACTCATACGTTTTCCTAACACCCTTACTCTTAAGAAGACGGGTCTCCACCCCTTGGTTTTGTGAAGGAATAAAAAAAAAACGACTTGATTTTTAGTTAAGCATCTTGGTATGAATTTTTTTATTTTAAAAAACTCTTCAAAAACATCGTTGTGATATATGAATGATCTCATTGTATGTATGAGTAGAAATGAAAAATGCTTGAGAAAAAGCAGCAGCATAAAAAAAAAACACTCACACATAAATTTAAACACATACGTTTACAAATAAAGTATAGGTGAGAGTATTCGTTCATTTGCAAAAATAGAAGCAAGAGAAATAAAGGTATAGGAAAAAAAGATGTCCTTTACCAAGCAATAAGTATGAAAAAATTAGAATAAAAAATAATTTCTTCAAAAGCTTTTTTTTTCTTCAAAATTCATGCATTCATATTTATACGGAGGCACAAACACATACACACCTATATTTACAGTTTTCGTTTATAATTTTTTTCAAACTTATTCACATTTCGCTATGTATTTTAATAAATGAAAAAGAAATAACAGTTGAAGAAAACAAACGTTAGGTGTTGTTGTTGTTTTTTTTTTTCTATTCGTAATACAAATGCAAATTTATGGGTATGTATGTGAGTGTATGTGATTGTATTTTTATAGGTCTATACTTATGAATGTATGTATGTTTTTGAGGGAATGATAGGAGGAGATATATGCCTATAAGTTTTTTTAAGAACTATAAGTTCTAAAAATAATAGGACATAATATTAAGAATATTATAATTACAGATCCAGACAACTATGGTAAGAATCAGGTTGATTTCTCGTCTGAAACATCTCAATTGTAAGTAAAGTAGACAAACCATTTTTAATGCCATATACCGTTTATTAAACTTCAAAGACTAAATTTGGAAGAATTATTTCAATTTGGATTCTATTTAGATAGGACTGAGTGGAAANATCTCTNNTANGAGAAAATACGATCTTATTCTNCACTNNCGGACTAAANTAGCAACTANTAATTNGANTCGNATACTTACTTTTCTCACGNATCAATAAACGATGGTGTCAAGATTAAAGCAACAATTCTATTGGTTAAATTCGANAAATATTATGTGGANAGTAANCACGACTCTTAATTTCAACATAATACAACAACATGTCTTAGTGGTTACATAAGTCCCCTCACTTACTGTTACTGTAATTCATTCATTGTTTGCTATGTGTGAGTGTGTGAGGTATTCGATCACCACATGTATAATATCAAAGATGTTATTGCTTTATTATTTCCGAGAAAAAAGCGTGCAACTTTTATGGCTAGATAGGCAACATTTAAGGAGCTACCAGAACGTAGACTAAGCCCGGGTTCACACACATCAATTTTTCTTGCCGCAATTCTGAATTTATAGAAGAGAGAGGAGAAGGGAATACTAAACTTTTACATTCTTTCTTTAACCCTCTCGTCAGCAAAGTCATAATTGCGGCAACAAAAATTGCCGTTGTTTACCGTTGTTTAACGATTTGTTGTTGGGACTATCCCAACAACAAATCATTGCTAAGGTATTTATTCCTGGTAAAGTAAAGGGAATTTCTAATTTAACAATGACTGGGATCTCTTTCGTTTCCGAGTTCTTCCACGTACTCACTCTTCAATTTATCTAGTACAGTAGGGATCGGTCCTTTTGGTAATTACCTACTTTGATTTATTTATCTAAGATACTATAAGATATCAGCCCCAAAGCAAAAAATAGGCTTTTCTTCTCGATGAACAATTTCAAGACTCATGGTTTTCTTAAGTCCTATAGATAATCCTTTATCGTATATAATAAATGTTTTGGTTTCGCCTTTATTTCGCTCCATTATTCCCTCACTACGAAAACAAAAATATCTCCATATATTTATACGAGTGCGATAAATTATTTGCATGTATTAGTTTAGATACTCGTTTAAAAGGTGTTGATACTCACACGTAGGCATTCTCGTTTATTTTATTTCAGTCTATTTTTTTGTTCCACTGAATATTTTGTGTTTTATTTTTTTTTTATTTATTTCTAGATCATCATACTCTTCATCATCTTCATCAAGCAGATGTAAAACAATATACAATTGTAGTTTTTATATTTCTAGTTGATGATGAAGCTGCCGCTGCTGCTGCTGCTTCTTCTACTGTTGTTGTTAATATTATTGTTGTTGTAGCATCATCATATATTATGATTCAACTTATAATTCATATAAATATATATTTTTTTCATTTTTCACAAAAAAAAAAAAAAAAANNATTTTTCACACAAAAAAAAAAAAGCGAAGAAAAAGAATGACTTTTGAATAAGTGTTAAGAGGGGGATAAGGGAGCAGAAACGGGTTGAGTTTCATAGATTAGAGAAAATACAAAAAAAATTCTTTAAATGTTTGATGCTAAGTATGAGTGTTATGATGTTGTTGTTGTTGTTCTTGTTGTTTTGTTAATTATTGTAAAATAAATGCTAAAATAACAAAACAATTTACACTTGAGCACATACTACACACAACACAGATATTTTTTATATTTATACAACAACAACAAATGTAGAGAAAAAAATAATAATAATACATACATTTGAATTTGTTAACATGTATTTGTTTGTAAGCATATATGTTTAAATCTGTATGTGTGTATCTAAAAGTAAGATAAATAAATACTTTGTTTAATATTTATGTAAAGAGAAAAAAAAATACTACAACAACTGTGTTTGAGAGGAAGAAAAAAGAAAGAAATAAAGAAATAAGTAACAATAATATAAAATTCCAATTAACTAAATTGTTAAGTGTTGTTGTACCGTTTGAGTATTCATATGAAATAACTTAAAGGCAAAAAAATAGAGCATACTTTTAGGGTGGGAGGTTCTATTGGAATATGACAATTTGTCTTAGATTTAATACATTGGCGCTGTTGATTCTTGAGTCTTCCTTAAAGATCTTTTACAGTAAAAATTTAAAATCAATTGTAAACGAGTGCTGCCTTTTAAACCTTCAAATAATTGTAAATTTATACATACTATCCCTCTTTAACCTCAACTACAAAATTTCTTATGCCATTTATATATCCTTTGTTTTCAAAAACCTTACTATTAATTACCTTTCTCAGTTCCCTTGATCCTTTTTTTATTTATTTTTTATTTTTTTGGTTTTATTTTATGTTTAGGTCATTTTTCTCTAAAGCAACAAATGAATTGTTATTTTTGCCCATTTCAACGTTCATCTCATGGAAAGAAGACATAAACTTTGGCTTGTTTTCGTATATTATTCTTTATTCTTTATAGCAGCTACCAAATTGCAATACATTTCATCAAGAATCCTTGTATATGGTATGTGTAATATTCAGACCATTCCATTTCTGATGACTTGCAATGAATAGAAATTGAACAAAATAGAGCATAACAGGTAGAACAACTGAAAAATTTGAATTTGTTTGTTGTGAATATTCCCCAAAAAAAACAAAAAAAGTATAAAATGTTACAATACACCTTTACTCAAATACGTTGAAAGAGAAGAAGATGGCAAAGAAAAAACAAAAACATATAATAATAAAAGCGAAATTTACAATAGTCTTGATAAGAGTGGAAAATTATGATGCCAAAATGTATACAAGAAAGAAATATGAAATACAAC
Source organism: Phormia regina (assembly GCA_001735545.1). Taxonomy (NCBI): domain Eukaryota; kingdom Metazoa; phylum Arthropoda; class Insecta; order Diptera; family Calliphoridae; genus Phormia; species Phormia regina. The sequence goes on along the minus strand of MINK01176225.1, from coordinate 7,573 downwards.
AAGCTTAAAAGGAAATGACAGGTGAAATGTAAGACACGGAAAGAAATTTAAAGCAAACGGAAATTTTAAATGTTTTAGTAATCTTATCCATAGTGTAGTGTATCACAGAATGGACTGTAATGAATTGTAATTTTGTATAGAATTATCTTTAATCTACAGTACATTACTTACTATAGCCTGATCTTTAGTATGCACTATAGTTTCTATAGTCTTAAATATAGTTTAATCTATAGTCTGATCTATAGTCTGATCCATAGTCTTATCTATAATCTAATCTATAGTTTGAACTATTGAGGGCTTTACATTAATTACTACAGTCTAATCTATTTTATACAGGGTGGAAGGAGGAGCATTCGATTTATGCCAATTATCTTGAAAAGGAAGTAATATTTTTTTATTTTAATCATTTATTCCCTTTTCCTGTATCCCAGATCTTTTATCTATCAATTTTTTCTAAAATTATCAACATACATTTGTTCAGAGGTAGACGTGATTAACTATTTTTTCAACATTCTTCTAAATATTTCTCTGTGGATATTTTCTCTGTTAACTTTAATATTATTTTTGGAATAGATCAACGTTATAAACCTGATAGTATAGTACACAAATTTGCAATATACGTTTTAATAAAATCCCTTAAAGATTGAAAAACTGATCACTAACTTGCAATACACCTCCCGGGGTACATTCGCCAAAGTGCTGGTGGGCGAACGTTGTACTCAATTTAATTAAATACAAATTTAAATAAAAAATAATATATAGATTTCAAGTCAATTAAGAAAATTAATTTTTGAGTGTTTTTTTCAAATGCTGTAGTAGTATTAAGTAAAAAACCATCCATGCCATACATAGGAAAACGATTCTGCCCCCATTTGGCACATGGATTTATGCTTATATAAAACTTTAACACAAATAAATTTCAATTTTTAAGGTATTTTTGAGTGTTAAAACTCTATTCTGGCAGAACATTTGTATGGGGTCTAGGTGGAATAATAGACCGATCATGACCAAAATCAGTAGGGTTCGTACCAAAAAATCATATGTACCAAATTTCATCAAATTATCTCTAAATTTGCGACCTGTACTTTGCGCGCAAGCTTTACATGGAC
>MINK01176220.1:12847-22891 GCA_001735545.1 Phormia regina | reverse complement strand
CAATATAATAACCAGAATAATTAAAGCAATTAAAAAATTCATTGAACCCAATAAAACGTAAGACAAAATATTTAATTAATTACAAATTTTTTATGATTTTCAATTACGAAAATAAATATTTATTTATTTTAAAAAATTGTATTCAATTACATAATTAATTATTTATTTGATTACATCATTTATGAATTCAATTAAAATGAATTCAGGAAAGAAAGCCTACACTGGTTCCACTATGGCGTTACGACCAATGATTTTTGTTTGAAATTTTTACCTCTAGAACTAGTTCTTTGGAAGTGTTAGCCAGACTGTACCCATTCTGTGGAATAGTTCTGGAACTAGTTCTTTCAATAATGATTTTTGTTAGAAATTGTCACATTTAAAACTAGGGCGCTAGGGAATGGTTTCAGAACATGGCTTTTATTTTTTATTTTAATGGGCTATATACTAAAGGCCACTTTTAAATTCAATTGAATATTTTAATACATTTTGTTTAGGAATTTGATATTAAGCACTAGTTCTCTAAAACATGAACATGAACAGTCTCGAAAACATGAACAACTTTGGTAAAAATTAGTTCACATTTTTGCGAGCCTACCGGAATTTGTATAGTAAATAGATTGTCCTGAGTAAAGCCTTCTTCAAGATTTCGATGTAGGAAGATCTCTCAAATGATGCTTAATAACTTCCTTAATACAAAAAAGATTATTTTTAAAAGTTTTAAAATTGGACTTCAGTTCCGTACCAGCGATTGAAAAGTTATGGGTAATGGAAAAAAATATTTAAAGGATCAAAATTATAAAGTTTTTATTAATTTAAAAAAAAAAAAATTGGTATGATGTACCAAAATGACGGTTTGTGGACCATAATTTTTGCGTAAATTTTTTTCTTAATAATTGACTTAAAATTACGAATTTTTTGATACACAAAACTCTTTAACATTTTCCGAAAAGATGTTCCAGACTCGTGACCTTCAATCGTTGGTGGGGAACTGAAGAACAATTTAACAACTTCTTTTATTTTTCGCATATTAGGCTGATTTGTATGTATTGTTTGAGGGATCTAATAGCCAATAAATCGTTTATTGATATTTTCTCTATGTTAAGACGACTTATGTATATAATGATCCAAATAGCAGACACATATCCAGCTCAAGCTTTTGGGGGAATATATTTTGATATATCCACCGGTCAACAGTTTCATATAAGTTGTCACAATTTTTTGTAGATTTAAAAATAAAATTAATTTCCTTTTTTGCGATTAACGAACATTTTCTCTTTGGGTGTAACAAAAAGTATCATAATTTTAATTGTGATGATAGAATTTTTATTTTGTTCATAAAAAAAAAAAAAAAAAATATATTGAAACAAAAACAATGAATAAACTAGTAGTAAAATAGATTCGCTTTTATTTGTTTTAATCATGATTGGTGTTTCTTTATTTTTTTTTTTTCAAATATTGTTGTAGTTGTTTATTTTCAGTTGTTTTCTATTTCTAACTAATAAAATGCATCATCTAACATGCATCATGCACAACAAGTTAAAAACATGTTGATGATGTTGGTTGTTGTTAATAAAATAAAAAGACAATAACAATAATAATAATAATGAAGTAGCAGCAACTTAGTTTTAGTTATAAACGGGCAATAACTGCAAACAGCCAGCAATCCAACATTTCAAAATCTAAAATAATAGAATGAGATCGTTTGTCGTTGATACTCATAATTTTTTTTTCTACATAACCCTCTCTCTTCCCTCTACTTTGCTACTACACCTTTTACTTTATATTCTAACAACTAAAAACAGAATGGTTAAATAAAACATTATAGTTTGTACAACAGTATTTTTTTTTTCTGCCACCGAACCTATATTATATTTCTACAACCATATCACGTTTAATTCCACCTACTCTTTAATATTAGATGAATTGGAGAAAAAAAAAACAGTAATGGTTTATTTTGCGTTAATTTTAATTTCAATATAAAAATAAACTTTTTATAATAACTTTATATTATTTGAAAGGCTTAATTATAAACATGAATTTACCCAATTCACAACTCGTTATTGTGTTAATTTTAAAGGTTTTTATGAAGAAAAAAGACTACTTTTTAAAAAATAAAACACTTTGTGAATATGGGTGTTATTTTCGATTGAATTGTTACATTATTTTGAAAAATTTCAAAATTTAAAATTATTATACTTTTCTGTTTATAAAATTTACTATAATGTATACCAATCGATTCAAAATTATTTTCCAAGTCCATTTAACGATGTTCGCCAGCCTTACATACTGCCTGGTTTTACTGCTTGCTTTGTTGTCTGTGTACGTTAAACTTCGGCACGGAACATGTTTTAATTTTAAAGATAATTTGATCTAATTTTCGAAAGTGACTATTTTGGTAATCGGTTATGGAAGTTCCACTGCATGACCTTTTATATGCGGTTCATAATTAAGCAGGAAATTATTTCAGTTATGTAGGCGCCCAATTGGGCATCGGTATCATACTTATAAGGCAGTTTTTTTATTTGTTTTCAATTCTGTTAAAATTTTGGTGAACAATCATAATTTAGCAAAAAAAAAAATCAGTGAAAAAATAGTTTTTTGGTAAAAAAATATGGTTTTCGTAAAAAATTAGATTTTTAGTGAAAAATTAGATTTTTAGTAAAAAATTACATTTTTAGTGAGGAATTTGATTTTTAGTGAAAAATTAGATATATAGAGAAAAATTTGTTTTGAAAATTGTATTTTTATTCTTAAGAATGGAACGTGTAATTTAATTGTCCTTAATTCCTTTTTAATTATTTAGTTAAGTATTTTTTATATAATTTATTACAAAATTTGTATATATAATTCAATTGGTAGAATTAATTTTAAGTTGAAATATATGGTTCAGAGGCTAGATTATTGAATATTGATAATTAAAATAAACAAACAAAAAAATATAATATATAGTGAAAAATNNGTGAAACTTTTTTTTTTTTTTGTGAAGATTTTAATTTATAGTGAAAAAATTTAATTTTACCGAAAAGTGTAAATTTTTAGTTAAAAATCGAGTTTTTTAGTTAGCTTATTGAAAGAATTGTGTTTTTGCTGAAACATTTTGCAATAAAAACATTTAATAAAAGAATTTTTTCAATAAATTTACAAATTTTAAACAGAATTTTAAATTTTCATATATATTAAAAAAATTAAAATGAGTTCTTTCAAATAACATATAACACAATAACTCAAATAATATACTTTGTGAATTGGTTAATTGTGAAACTTGTTTAAAAATTCTGTTAAAATTTGTTTTAAAATTACACCAAAACAAAATTTTACAATAATAGCATTTATTATAAAAAATTTAATTTTCAGCAATAATATTTAATTTTAACCGGTTTTTCACAGAAAATTAGATTTTTCACTGAAAATTAGTTTTTCCACTAAAAATTAATTTAACCTAGATCGACCAATTGATTTGTATATCCTCTCTCTGTGCCTATCAATGACCTAAAACTTTATCACTTTCAATGAAAAATACTTCTTCCAAATTTTATTGGATTCATAGATTAGTGCTGGCAAATTCTACTACAAATATATTTAATCAAAATTTTGTAAATTTGTTAAATATTAAAAACGAAATAAATAAAAGATAATAATTTTATTATTTAATAAAAAAAATTAAAAAAAAAAATATTTTCAAATATTTCCCCCACTGTACTATGGTCAGTGTACGATAAAAAAAAAACACAAAAACAAAACCAAATTATACAACTCTGTAAATAATTTTGCAAACGATATAAAATTCAAAGCAAGAGAATGAAATGCAAACAATTAAGAGAAAACTGAGATACATCTGTCAAATAACGGAAAAAGAAGAAAAAAGACGAAAAGTGTTTTTATTGGTAAAACAAATTTAAATATTTTTTATTTTTACAAAGAATTTAGAAAAATATTAATATCCATTTAAAAAAACGGGAAAATAACATGTCCCAAACGCCCGATGAATTGGTGCAAAGTGTTTGTGAAGTAACTGGGACGAATGAGGCAGAAGCTAAGCATCTATTGGCAGCATGCAACAATGATGTCGAAGCTGCTGTAGCATTATTTTTTGAAGGTGGTGGTGTCGCCACAGCCACAGAAGATGCTGAAGCCAATTTGCCAATAATAGACGATGATGATGGCGTTAGGGCTCCAATAGCACCAATACGCGAACAATTGATTGGTCCAGAAGATGATAATTTCTATGCTGCAGCACCACCGCCAGGACGTTTGGCACGTAGTGCTAGCAGACGAGTGAAAGTTTGTCCTTTAAGAGATTTTGCTCGTGAAGGAGCTTTAATGGAAGAACAATTGCAAGCCTCTGGTAGTTATGTGGCTTTGAATAATCTGTATGAAACAGCAGCATCGAATAGTCGAGCTAGTTCTAGACGTAATCGTGCAGCTGATATGGTAACAGCTGCCCAAGCGTCTGAACCTAAAAAAAGTCGTTTGGAAGATTTATATCGTCCACCAACAGACATAGCTTATGCAGGAACATTTCAGGCAGCACGTTCTAGGGCAGAGGCTTTGAAACAATGGCTTTTGGTCAATGTGCAGAGTGACAGTTTTGATTCGCAATTATTGAATCGTGATGTTTGGCCAGACAAGGCGTTGAGAAAATTGATGAAAAGGCAATTTCTATTGTGGCAGGTAGGTAAAGATCGTACAAAATCAAAGAGTTAAAAAATATTTATTATTGTAACAAATCAATGTCAGTGCTAAAAAAGTAATCAATAATAAGTGCATTTCAGTTTCAAGAGTATTTGTAATAATATGTTTTATTTTTCACTTAGGTTGATTCAGATTCTTCCGAAGGTCGCCGTTTTGTGGCCTTTTATCACTGTGCCAAGTTGCCATATCTGTGTGTCATTGATCCTCGCACTGGCGAGGAAATTTGGAAAAGTCCAAATCCCAAACAATCTACAATACTCAATGATTTAAAGCAATTTCTAATTGATCACAAAGACTTTAGTCAAGAATTGGAAGACGATATGGGCCCCTCAACCTCTACTAAACGTACAGCAACGGCCATTTGTCTGGATAGTGACAGCGAGGAAGGTAGTAAATTCAACATTGAAGATGATGATGGCAACTCCAATGCCAGTAGTTCTTCCCAAACGCAAAAAGCAGCTGCCAATCCGAAGAAACGTAATAAAATTATGGAACTCTCCGAAGAGGAACAAATTGCTTTGGCCATTCGCAATTCAATGCAAGAAAATGGTGGTGTTGGCGGCGCCAAAAATCGTAAATCGAACGGAACAACTTCGGCCGAGGATGAAGATGCTGCCAGTGATTTTGGCAGTGTAGAAGAATTTGTAGAGGATGATACCAAAAGTGCCTGTGAACGCACATCTTATGAAGAACAATTGGGTTCGAATAAAGACGAACTCACCATGCTTAAACTAAGACTTATCAATGCAACTGGCGCCGATGAAGTTGTCCAATTACGCTGGCCTTCCGATACAAAATTACAAGTTTTGCGCTCTTATATCTCGCAATGTCATTCGCATATTCCAAAATGTGGCTATAAATTGATTTGTGCTTTTCCACGTAAAACACTGGAAACTGAAAATAATGAAAGTACATTAAAGGAATTTGGTTTACATCCCTCTGCCAATTTACACATCACTTTAGATGACTAAAAAGAAATAGTTGAAAATAACTAAACAACAATCACTCGTTCTCACATATTACTAATTGTTCTTAATGTTTTCATTTACATTTTAAATCATTGTTTTCTATCATTTATTTTCTGAGTCTTTCTGAACGATAGAGTCGTCTTAAGACTCAAGTTTATTTCCTATACATTTTTTTCTCTTTTCCTTTTTCATATTTGTCTAATTTTAAATTAATTTCTATATATATATAAATATTTTTTGTCTTAATTATTTTTTGTAGTTCTTTTCTTGTGTGTGTATGTTTATGTTTGCCTCCCATACGAAAGTATGGAATGGGTAAAATAATTTATTTGTAGATGTTCACTTTGATATACATATTATAATTATTAATTACAAAAAGAAAACAAAAAAAGTGAAAAATAAACATTTAATTAAGTCCATGTTAAGGTATAATTCCAAACAATAAAACTTGTAAAGTGTTTTATTTAAAAAAGAAGTGATCTAAAGTAGTAAATTTACTTATTACATCCATTGAAGTGTGTTTTCAATCGTCTGTTTAATCTTAATAGAAAAAACTTTTGGTCCATGAAATGAATCGCGAGTGAGACTAGCAATTTTTTTAAATATTAAAATTTGCAAAAAAAAAAAAAAAAAAAAAAATTTAAAAACCATGTACNNAAATATTAAAATTTGCAAAAAAAAAAAAAACTGAGGTTATGATCCGATTTTGCTTAAACTTTACGCTCTATCCTTTCAATATACAAACAGACGGTCGGCATTAAATCGTCTTATGTTTTCACAATGACCTAATATGTTTATGGTTACACTCGGAATCAAAAACCATCAAAAAATGATAAAAAACATTGATTTTAGAAAGAGACTATTTTTTGAATGCAGATTCTCAAGAAATAGTAAATAGTTTTTAATAAGCAATAAGAAGAAAACAAATTTGTCTTTACAAAATAAAAAATCCCAGGACAAATTGTATTAGTGCTACAAGTAGTTCTAGAATACATGAAAATATTTTTTTATTTTTGAAATGTTTTGCAATTTTTTATTAGTCACTTAGGAATCAGTAATTTGTTCAGAGAAGTGATGTAAAATTCATACAAAATTAGTTATTAAGCAGCAGTAGTTCTCAAAAATATTCCTTAAAAACAATTTAGAATTCTAGTTTATACTTCCAGAATTGCTACATAGCTACTTCTAATGAGATTATTAAAAAATCTGAAGTGGCTTTGATTACACCAGTTCTACAATTAAAGAAATTTAGTTATTATTTTCAATTAGAAAAACAAAAAAAATCTATATATTTTTATATTTAAAATATATTCATTTATTGTTTTTTTCTTTTTTCAATAATATTTTCAACATTTAAAAATATATTTTATATACACAAATTGTAGGTTATTATAGTATAATAAAATTCTTTAAAAATTTCAATAGTTTAATGATTTGTTTAAATATTTGTTGGTTCATTTGGAGAAACGCAAGCTTAAAATTCATTAAATATTCAGTTCAAATTTAAGTTATTCTTTTCTTTCTTTTTTTATGTTACATTAAAATTTAAAAACTAACATTTATTTGTAAGTAAATATATAAATATATATATGGTTTTATAGAGAATATATTATATATGTTGTAAGTATGTATAAAAATAATCTAAAATTGAACTTACAAACTATTTTAATGTGACATTTTATGTAAAAAATAAAATGTTTCTAGGAAGTTCTTTGTATTAAGAGATAATTTCAAATGGAGGGTGTATAGTTCTTTTTGAAAATTCAGCACATGGACAGAGTTTTAAATTTTTAAGGTTTATTAAATTTTTTTCGTTTTTTTAAGGGTTTTAACAAAAACCTCAAATAAAGGAAGACTTTCTTTAAATTGATAAGAAACAAAAAGACTTTAAGACTTAATATCTAAAAAGAAATTTAAAGTAACCAGACTTATGCAACCCAAAGCCCACATTAAAACAAAAACTAACCAATATACACTACGAAATGGACTTTGATATTCATTGACCACACCACTACCCAATAATTCACGACAAGTATTACGGGCATAGTAAACTAAAGCTATGGGTATAATATATTGTATACCGGCTCCTGCATAACTGCCAGTAAATGCTACCAAACTTGTTAAGCTCTCTGTAAAATAGGTAATAGCAAAAGGTGGCATTACCGCCATAAGAGGAAATAAAATGCGTCGTACAAAGAAATTATATGATTCAAAACGTGTCATATCCAAAAATAAAGTTTGTAAATTATTACGTAATGTTATGGCTATAATGGGAAAACTGGCCGATAATGTAAATACTGGAAATAAAGCCAAAAAATAATCAATAACCACCAATAGTTCAGCATTGAAACTATGATCATCCGTCTGATCTGGTATAAAATTCAAAGTGTACAAATCTTCTAAACGTTCAAAGGCAAAGATGCCTGTCATGGCTAATAATATGTAAAATAAACATATAACTATATAATCAGCACACAATATACGACGTACAGCTTTTTTATCACGTATGGGAGCCAAAAGACTGGGCAACGAATGATGGCACATAAAGGAATAAACACAAGCACCAAATAAAGCGGGTATACCATAAATATTCATTGAGACAGGATGACCTTTGGCACCATCTGTTATAAGCAATTTTAATGCTATCGAGATCATAAAGATGAAAGCTAAAATTTTAAAAAGAAATATGATAAATATAGAGAATGGAAAATGGATAGTTTTTGTTTTTGTTTCGTCCCACTTACCACACCATCTAAAGATGACAGTAATGATTTGTAAATATTTGGTTTTTTGTATACTAAATGCTACAAATGGTCCAAAGATGACTGTGAAACCCACCAAAAATAAGCGATACACTTGTAAACGTGTAAGATTGTGGGTTTGCCAACATTGTCGTATAGCATCTTCATTGGTGTAATTGTTGATTGCGTCTAAATTTATGGGATTTACTTCAAAATCTAACGCTGTTAAATTGTTGGGTATGGTACCATTGGAATGATCACTAAAATTAAAAATAAAAAATATTAAACAAATATGACAAAATCCTAAATAATTTAAAAAACAATATTTTTTTAATAATACATTTGTATAATTAAGAGTTTAAGAAATGCCCAAAAAATTACTCCTCGGGAGGTAGTCAATAATCTAAAATTGGAAATTAGTACTCGAACAGTTAGCCGAAGGGCAAATGAGGCTGGTCTCGGTTGTTATCGTCCTGTGAAAAAAACTCTTATTTCTAAAAAGAATCACTCAGCTCGAATTCAATTTGCCAGAGATCATTTAAATTGGACAAGACATACATGGAATACTGTCTTACTTTCGGATAAGTTCAAAAGGCAGCGATGGGAGAACATTTGTAAGACGAGCAAAAGGAAAGAGATTGGAACCAAAATATACTAACGAGACTGTTAAGTTTGGTGGTGGCAATATTATCGTATTACGTATTTTAAAGTGGCCTGCCCAATCACCAGACCTCAATCCCATAGAAAATCTATGGGAAATAGTAGATCGCNNCAAATTTTAAATTTAATTCAAAATAGATTTTGAATTCGAGAAAGATTTTAATTCGAACCACGTAAAACTACACAAAGACAGGTTAATCTGATAGCAATAGAGTTTAAGAAATGCCCAAAAATTACTCATCGGGAGGTAGTCAATAATCTAAAATTGGAAATTAGTACTCGAACAGTTAGCCGCAAGGCAAATGAGGCTGGTCTCGGTTGTTATCGTCCTGTGAAAAAATCTCTTATTTCTAAAAACAATCGGTCAGCTCGAATTCAATTTGCCAGAGATCATTTAAATTGAACAAGACATGGAATACTGTTCTATTTTCGGATGAGTCCAAATTTAATTTAAGAGGCAGCGATGAGAGAACATTTGTAAGACAACCAAAAGGAAAGAAATTGTGCCCAAAATGTACAAGACAGTTAAGTTTGGTGGTGGCAATATTATGGTCTGGGGAGGCTTTTCAGGTCAAGTTTTGGGTCCAATTCATATTATAAAAGATACTTTGACTGGTATAGGATACAGACAATTTTAAACGATGTACTACATCCATACGCTGAGGAAACTATGCCACTAGTTTGTAGATTCCAAAACGATAATGACCCCAAACACACCTCTTGGGTTTTAACCAAGTGGTTAAAAAATTTTTGAAATTTATTTTGAATTTTGTTCCATTTATAAAAAATTAGGAAAAGTTTCCATTGTATTGTCAAACACTGTATTTGAAAACTCTTAATTTTTTTATAAATGCTCTTTTTTTTACAAAATACCAAAAAATTGTTAGTTACTTTTTCTTTACAAAATATTAACTTTATACCCTTAAGAAATTTTATTACTTATGTAAATAATATAAATATCTTTCTATATTCATATTTACACA
>MINK01176220.1:435-11885 GCA_001735545.1 Phormia regina | reverse complement strand
AATAATTTATGTTCTTAATTTTTATTTATTTAAGTAAATAAAAGTATATACAAATTATGGACTCCAAAAAATTAAAATTTTTGTTTAAATTTATTTTGAATTTTGTTCTCTTTATAAAAAATTAAGAAAAGTTTCCATTGTATTGTCAAACACTGTACATCGCTACTTTTCATTCTGTTTTTAAATACGTTTATTTCAGTTCGCTGCTTCTCATACTTTTTCCATAGCAAAGCATTTCAAATGAAACTCATCAATTGATTGATTCATATTAAAAAAGCAAATAAAATAACAAGTATTTTAGAAACCTACTCTTTTTTATCAGAAATATGGGTGTTTATGGCCTTGAAATAAGTTTAAAAATCTAAATTTATAACATAAAAAACTTGTTTAAATGTAATTGAACTTTGGTGATTAAAAAATATTATATACATTTCTGATAAATATTTAATATGCTGGAATGATTTTGTAGAACTTTATAGAGAATTTTATAAAGAAATCAATTTGATTTTTAACTATAAATGGTATTGATTTTTGGTTAATCTCTGTTAAGGATTATGATTTAAATATTTATTTTCCATGATTTTAATTTAATGATTTAATCGCATAAAACAATGAGTCATTTTATTTAGGGAAATTATTTGTAAATCTGTTTTGTTACCAATTTTATTTTTAATTTGTTTTATGCATTTTAACATTTTATGATGTTTTAACGCTTAGATACTTTATTTCGAAGTGCTAATTAAATATCATATTATCTAATACATTCAAATTAATTTTTTCTTTGAAGACTTGTGTATTTTTCATATAAAAATAATTTGTTTAAATTAAATCACTATGAAATAAATAAATGATTTTAAAGGGAAATATTCGTCACTTTAGATAGTAAATATCTAAACTTACATACATTTGTAGTACTTAATCTATAATGTTTTTTGCCTCGAATTGGCAGAAAACCACATAATAGCAGAGGGTCACAAATAATTATTAGAGTCTTGAAGTGAATCATGATGAAAGGCCCCAATATCGAAAATATAATTTGTAATTGCACAATTTGTTTCTTTATATTTAAATCACATTTCTAATGATCCACAAAACATGACCTAATTCAATCGTATCTATTTAACCTATTTACTACGAGAAAGTGTTACATTTTGTCCGAAGTTTCCAATTTCAATGCCAACTTTAAAAATATTTAAATAACTCAAAACACTTGTATACACAAATTTAAATTTCAAACAAACACAAAAATATTTATGTACTTACCAAAACAAATCTCGCAAACTTTTGGCAATAGCAGCTGAATAAATACTCAAGTCTCCATACAAATAAATGGATATGCATAGATAAAAGAAAACACGTCCAAAATCATTAAAGAATAATGTAGCCATTTCACCCAATTCAAATTTTTCCTCCAATTTATAGTACACCAAAGTAGAACCATGAGCATACAAGGGCATACGTTCCAGACGTGATGTAGCATCATGATTAGGAGGCAATAAAGAAACTGAGGGATCATCAGTATCGAAATCTCCTTCATCTACAGAGGCAGAAGCTGATGGCAGATCTTCACGTGAATCAAACTAAGAACATAAAGAAAATTAAAAGATAATTATACAAATATTAATAGATAATCATGACCTTTTTAACATTACAGATAATTAATTATTTTATGTATAAAAAAAATAGGGAAAAGGGTGCCTACATCGTAACTACGTTTAAGAACCTGTAAATTTTGCCACGTTTTCACAGCATTGGCAGCGGCCATGGCTTCTATGATAAAGGTAACCGTTATATAGGATATAATGGCCAATAGAATGATAACTATTAAAGACAGGAACCAGCCAGCTTTAGCAAATACTCCCGGTAATGTAAGGGCACCAGTACCCACTATCAAATTAAAGATGAATATGAAACCCACCTTGAATATATGAAAATATACACAAACTATTAATATCTCCAATTCTTCATGACCGCAAATTTCTAAAAATAAAACCTTACCCAGGTGGAGTATGTGGCATTATTACTATTAACTCCATTTAATGTAGACCGTGTTGTGCTTCTTAAGTTTTCAGGCATTTTAAAAACAATTCAATAACAGAATAAATTATTATTTTATTTCTGTTATTTTGTTAATAGATAATAGTTGTTCTGCTCGTTGTTGTGATTCACTGCTCAACAAAATATAAATGCGTGTACTGAATGTTGTTGGTTGATTGATATTTTCAACTTTTCTTCATGACCATTGCCCGTATATATTTTGTGCGCTCGTTGTATTCATGAATTTTCCCTGAGCTCAGCTTGGTTTGCCCGTTGTTATTTTGGTCCGCTTGTCGTCTGGCTTATCGTTGTTATTGTTCTGTAAGTGAAATTTTTCACAATCTTTCTTTTTTTTCGCTTTATATCAATGTGCCGATTTTCTATGCGTTTCTTTGTGTTGTGTAGCAAATGGGTATACAAAAAATTGTTTTTGCACTACTGTTTGTATTCTGTTTTCAATCTTTTTGTTTTATTTACATCTATTTTTTTATTTATCTTTTTATTTATCTCTTCTATTGCAATTAGAGATGACACTCTTATGATTATTATCGATTCATTTTAAGAAAGAAGTTGCCACTTTGTGTATTTATAGTAAACCGTTAAAAATGAGAGAAATAGAAAAGATTTGTAGTTTAAGAAAAACTGTTTCAATAACGAGTTTTTCGGGTTAAAATAAAATCAACGACTCACTTGATTTTCATAAAATTATTCAGTTTTCATAATACCTAATAATACTAAGATTTTAATAACATAAAGCTTTTCTGAATTTAAATTTAGGAGTACATTTAAATACCTTTTTAATGATGAAAAATTTTGGGAAAAATTTTCTGTCGAGATCAATTTTTTTTTTTTTTTTGAATAAATTAGTTTAGACCAGTTTTTTTTTTTTCTAAAAAAATTTGTCTAATTTTTTTCGGAAGGAATAAATTTGGAACGATTTTTTTTGTGAAGAAGTAAATTTGGAATATTTTTTTAATAAAAAAATAAACGTACAAACACAATAAATAATTTATTATAAACGTTTGAACTGTACCAAAATAAATAAAAAATTAATCAAATTCAGAAAATCAGTTCTATTTCTGTTCAAAAAATAAAAATCGTAGTATAATTGTTATTTAAGCTCGAAAAAATTTAATTAAAAAAACAATAAAATATTGGAAAATAACAGGTATTTCTTCTTGAAAAAATAAACATCTCAAGATAACAGTTATTTTTGCAAAAAAAAAAAAATAAATGAGTTTTATTTCTGGTAAAAAAAATGTATTAAAAACCGAATAAAATAAATAAAATTTGTTTCCAATATATATGTATTAGTGTTTTATAGTGTGAACAAAAAGTAGACTTTTCGACTTTTTAATTAAATAGTCGATTTTTCCACTTTTTTAAGGTAGGAATAGTCTATTTTTAAACTTTCTCTGACTATTTTACACCGTATTTCCACTAAATTTTAAATTCTTTTGCATTTTTGTATTAAAACAATGTGGCAATCTTATTTTTGGTTTTACTTTAATAATAAGTACTCGCACGTTTACAGAAACAATATTTGTATTTTGTTAGTGTAAAACTACTGTACATAATGTTAAACTGCATTTAACAAAAACAAATGGAACGAAGGAGAAGAAAAGTAAAAATAATTCGAAAAAAAATTTTACATAGGAATAAAAAAAAAAAAACAATTTGACAGCACTGCGAGGCATTGACAATGAAAACATTGTAGAACAGCTGTTCTTACGATTATATTTTATTTAATACCAAAAAATACTACTCTTCAAAGAGCACGTGTCAAAATATTACTCTTTATATTTAATTTTCTCTTACAATATTATGAAGTACCGGCTGTTGTAATTTCGTTGGAATATCTTGTAACCATAATTGATTCATAATAAAAGTAAATCATGTCCAAACCCATAACATTCGTCACTGGCAACGCCAAAAAACTCGAGGAATTGGTAGCCATATTAGGACCCAATTTTCCACGTCCCGTTATATCCAAGAAAATCGATTTACCCGAATTACAGGGAGAAATAGAAGAAATTGCTGTTAAGAAATGTAAGGAAGCTGCCAGACAAGTGGATGGTCCTGTTTTGGTAGAGGATACATGTTTGTGTTTTAATGCCTTGAAAGGTTTACCAGGTAATTATTTTATAAGTAAATTGTAATTAATTTATAGATAAATTATAGTTTTTTAAAAATATTTTTAGGTCCCTACATCAAATGGTTTCTAGAAAAACTTCAGCCCGAAGGTTTGCATAATCTTTTGGCCGGCTGGCCTGATAAATCAGCAAAAGCGGTGTGCACTTTAGCTTTTTGCGAAGGTCAGGACAGTGAACCTTTGATATTCCAAGGTGTTACCGATGGCAGTATTGTTGAACCTAGAGGCAGTCGAGACTTTGGTTGGGATCCTATTTTCCAACCAAATGGTTATGATTTGACTTATGCTCAAATGCCTAAAGAAGAAAAGAATAAGATATCTCATAGATATAGAGCTTTGGATGCTTTTCAAAAACATTTCGGGGTAACAAAATAGACTTTTAGATTTTAAGATCATTTTTGATATTTTAAGTGGAAAAGTTTCAAAGAATTGTATTTTAAATACAATAAAAATATTAAGATAAATAAATTTTACACCTTAAAAACTGTAACGTATTGGAAATTTTTGAATCTTTTATGTCTGTTAAATGGATAAAATTTTATACTAAAACCAAAATAAGAAATTACTAATTTTCTTGTATGAATAAATAAAAATTTTATTTTTATTATATTACTTGGCATTTTATACACTTGATATCAGTATGTACATCAAAATTACTATTTCTTTTAGTTACTTTCTTTAATTGTACGTTAAAATACGTTTTTTTTTTTTTTTTTGAGATTTATTACAATAAGTATTAAACTTAAGTCATATATTAGTGTGAATTCTTATTTATTAAATACTGTAAATTCTAAAATGAAAACTATAAGGATAAAAACTGCTTCTTAAATATTACAACACAAAGACAATAAAATAATTTAAGGTAATAGTTTTTCTTCATCAGGATGAGGTTGATGCGAAGTGGTAACAACTTTAATGGGTCCAGCTCCATTTGTTGCCTTTTTTGGATCATAACCGTATAAAAATATCGAAGCAATTACCAAGGCGGCACCCAATGTAAATTGTAGAGTTAAGTTAAAGTTAAAAATATAAATAGATGCCACACAAGATATTATGATGGCCAAAGATGTGGCGAAACCCTTTAAAATATTATCAGCATATTTAACGACAACGGCTACAATTAGGCCGCCACCAGCTTGCAGGAATATTAAATACCAAATGAATAAATCGTAGCCGAAAAAGAAACCATGTTCAAAGATTTTAGCTGAATCACTAACAAAACAAGTGATAGTACCAAAAGGTATGCTCAACAAAGACAATTGTACATTACGCATCCATACTGAAATATCAGCACCTTTAAGAATCTTTTCGAAATAAATACCAGCAAAGCCAGAAAGGAAACAAGCTCCTAAAGCAGCCAATAAACCTAATAAAGGTTTTTGTTCAGGACCACTGGCGGCCGTAGATGAGGCAGCTGCAGCACCTTCTGTTACTGTTTGAGCCAATTGTACCAATATAACACCCACCAGCAGTAGAACCAATGCACCCCATTGTGTGGTTAGCAGTTTTTTACGTAATATCACAACGGCAAACATGGCGGTTGTTAGAATTTTCAATTGATATGTTACTTGATAGGTGGCGGCATCCAAATGTGAAGCTGAGACATAAAGTAAATTGTTTTGTACAATATAAACTAAAGAGGGTACACAAACTTTCAAGGTATCCATTGGATTGGCAATGATGGTTTTGTGCAATGCTTTAATGAATTTTTGAACATCTTTGCCTTCTTCGTTGAATACTAATATTAGACAGGTGACAAGTTTAACGACTTCAGACATGAGGACAGCTGAAATGAAAAGATAAATTGTTAGAAGAAGATTATTAATAAAATGTTAAAACATTTTATATTGTTGGTACCCTTTTTTTAAATTAAAAATATTACTTTTTTTGAAAATTGGTACCTTTTATAAACTACACGCCTTGGATGGTTGGGGTATTATATGTTATATTATATTTTGAAATAGTCGGCTTTTTGACTATAATCGGTTTTTTTCGACTTTTTCTGACTTTTCGACTATTTTCGACTTTTGGCATCAAGAAAGTCGATTTATCGACAATTTTCAAGTCAAAAAGTCGATTTCGACTTTTCGAATTTTTACAACAAAAAGTCGATTATTCGATTTGATAAACCCTAGTTCATAAATTGCCCAAAAAGAAAAAAAACCAATTGTAAACTTGGTACTTTCTTTGTAATTCAAAACATTTTTCCATTTGATTAGTTGGTACCTTTTTTGAATTATTTAAATCATTAGATTTCTTAAAATTTTCATTTTTTGCATATCGGAAGCTTTATCAAATTGGATAAAATATATACATATTTTTTCTAACATCTAAAAATAGTTAACAATTTATTGGTAGTATAGAATGTGAACTTTTCTTTTGAAATTAGCTTTAACTTTTTATGGAATCGTGGCATAACTGATGACTGATTAGCCTTAAGTCACATCTAACTTTGTAAGTATTTAACTTTCTCTGCTTCTTCTCTTTTATGTTAACTTCCAAACAGTTGTATATATTATAAATATTTTATCTATTAAGTAATTGAAAAAATCTGCACTTAACTTTAAGTGCTTGTAAAAAAAAAAATTATACATCATAAATTCCTCAATGCCAAATTAGTAGATAACAGAAATTAGCAATTATTTTGTTGGAAAAATGAAGATATTAAGAACAAGGTTCTTTTGTCATCTTTAATTTAAAAAACACGTTTCAAAATACATATTATTTATCAAAGCAACAGATGTGCAGAAGTAAATTTGCACTAAAAAGAATATACATACATATGTATGTACAATAATTTTGAAAATAACGAAATTTACTTTAAAACATGAGGTTGGTGTAAGGGGAAAAATGAATAACTTAAAATTCTATAATACTTTTTCGTTTGCGCGGATTTTAAGTCGTATGCAATTTTATCTCTAGACTTTTAAAGCATTAAAAAAAAACATATTTATTTAACTTTTTTTTTTAAATTGTCTTAACTTATATAAGGCTTTAGATTTTAAATTATAAAGGAAAGTTATTCTTAATTTTAATTTTCAATATTTAATCTTCTTCAAATACAAAATTTCTTAAATATCACAGTAGGGTACTTTCAAATATAATTCAAATACATACATCATAATAACACCAAAGTGTTGATGTCAACACTTTGCTGCCCATTATTTTACTACTTACCCGTTGAACTTAGAAAAATATCGCCCGGCCTTGTGCGAGCATAACGCATGGATAAACCCAAAATGGCATTTTGTAAAGTTAAAGTTATTAAACTAATGTATTTTAAATGATTGGCATTCACTAAAATTAAAAAGAAATTTAATTAATTAAACAAAATGTCCCATAAATAAAATTAAATATTAATTTTGTGGCAGGTGTAACTTACTGTGAATATTCATCTTGGAACTCTTTTTTACTTCTGTTTTTTCTTTTTCGGCACACACACAATTTTTGCTGAAGTTTTTTATAATTAAATTCTTTCTTTCTTTAAATTATTAAACAAACATGTTCTATGTTAAGTTAAAATTTTCTTTTTCGTAGAAAAATAAATAAAATAAGGTATTTTTAATAAAAGAAAATGTTAAAAAAGTATTATTTTTTTACTTCTTTATTCAACCACTTTACTCTTTCGATAATATTGTACAACTCTTTATTTATCATCCACGTAAACAAAAAGCAGCAAAAAAAAGAAGAGGAATTCTAAAAACATTGTATATAAAAGAGAAAAGAGTAAGAAAGTTGACGTTTATCAGTTTTGTTTATTTTGTTTTAATTCTAAAAAAGAAAATACAATAACAACAAACACTAGAAAATAAATAAAAAAAAAAAAAATGTGATATTTACCAAGCTGCCATATTATTGATTTTTTGTCAAAATATTTTTAGTAACGAAAGATATTAAAATTTCTTTATATTACTTTTATATATCAATTTTTCATAAATTAATATTTATTTTTTTTAATCAAATTATGCAAAAACTAAATGAAAATAAAGTTGTAGTTTTAATATCTTCTTTTTAACTTTAAGTCTTGAGAATAATATTTTATTCATATTCAAATAAATTTATAATCGAATAATTTATTTTTTAAAGCCAAGAAACCAAAAGTCGAAAATATTCGAAAAGTCCAAAAGTCGAAAATAATTGGAAAAAAATCGAAAAGTCGAAAATAGTTGGAAAAAATCGAAATAAATCGAAGAGTCTGACAAAGTTGAAAATAGTCGAAAAAAAAATCGAAAAGTCGAAAATAGTCGGAAAAAATCAAATAGTCGAAAAGTCGGAAAAAGTTGAAAATAGTCGGAAAAAGTCGAAAATAGTCGGAAAAAATCAATTAGTCTGAAAAAATCGAAAAGTCGAAAATAGTCGGAAAATTCGAAAAGTCGATTATATTCGGAAAAAGTCGAAAATAGTCAGAAAAAGTCGAATAGTCGACTATTCCAAAATTCAAAAAAGTCGAAAAATCGACTATTTGAAAATTAAAAAAAGTCGAAAAATCGAAAAGTCGACTTTATGTTCAAACTATAAAACCCTAATTGTTACCCCAAAAAGTAATATTATGTATAAAAAAATCTGGCAATGTACTTTATTTTGTTGTTGAATTGAACAGTGGATATTAAACGATTTTTTGATCTGAAATAATAAAACAAAAATTTGACTTGTCCAGAACTTAGGATTTTCGAATTAATTTGGAAAAGTTCAGTGCCTATACGGGTCTATTGGGAAGGTGGTGGACCTCTAAAGTTGGTAGTTTTTTTAAATCCTCAAAATTTAATTTATGATTTTTTTGTAAAGAAACATGTTAAACATGTAGTCCTTTTAAATCTCCATAAAAAAGTATATTTTCATACCGAGATGACCATCTTTGGAAATGCAGCCACTGCCCCCTGACCCGCTAGAGCAAATTAACTTGAAAACTTTGGTCATGTCAAATTTTATTCAGATAAATGGATCTCAAATTACAAAATTATTAAAAAATAAAAACTTTTTGTATCCACTGTGCACTGTAAAAAATTAACACAACTTCCGTTTTGGTGTTTTTAAGATAAACATTTTATGTAGTAGCTGATAATTATGATTAATATTATTCTTTTGCTGTTAAAATTATATTGTATAAAATTATTTTTTAAAACATTTTCATTAAATTTTATTCGACAGCATTCACTATGGGATAAACATTTTATAAACGCAAACAAATTGACGAAAAGTTTTTTTTTTAATTTTTTAAAATTAATAGGTGCTTAAAAAATTATATTAGTTAGCGATTTTTTAGATTTTTAACAAATCATTGTTATATTATTATTTTGCAAATTTTAATGTTAAACTGTATGTTAAATTTTTTGCCTTTAAAATAACAAAAATTATATCAGGATTGTTATTCCATGTGAAAAATATGTGTTTAAAACCCTAAAAAGTAAATATTTTTGATCCTCGTTAGATTCTGTCCATCTGTTAAGCAGCTAGGGTTCAAAAGTAAAACATTTCGAATTTAAAACATTCATATTCAATTAACAAATTAATTTAGCAAATTACAAAATTATTGAAAATACGATTAAATTTAAATATGGGATACAATGGGATTATGGGATTGTTATATTACTGTAAATGAATAAATAAAATTTTTCATTTTAATATAGTTGTTGAATATTCTAAAGAATACAAAGTTTATTATTAATCAAGTTTACCGTTATAGCTTATCTTAAAAAGTTGACAAGCGTTTTAATTTAAACACCTACGAATAACATTATTTTTCTATGTTGCATTTCTTTAAAACAAAAAATCTTTTAATTTTTATTGGAAAATATAAAACATGCTTACATTTGATTTAATTTAAAATCTGTTTAAAATATTTACTTTAATTGTTAACTAAAGTGTATTTTTATAATAACTCTGTCTCTCTCTCCTCTTAAAAACACTTTAATCAACTTTCTTACTCTTTGATTTTTTGGCAGCAGCTTGTTTAGCTCCTTTTTTGGATGCCACCTTCGTGTCACTTTTGTTCCAATAGTACAGCATTTGACAAACAATAACACCATTAGCAAATGAAGAGGCACAGAAAGTGATGACCATCATCTTATCACCTGTCTCTTGTATAGAAGTGAAAATACGAGCCAAAGAACCAGCAAAGAGTAAGAATACAGTAGCTGCTGACAATTGGCCGGTAGAACCATTTTTGTAATTAGTCCAGGCTTGTGATAATTTGCCCACCAACAAAATGGGTATATTGCAACTTTGTACGGTGACTAAAACTTTGAAAGGTGTAATGCCAGAGCATAATACATAAACAAAGGTGGCATAGAAAATAATAAAAGCTAAAGATTTGGCTTTGTCACCATTGAAGAATAAAACTAAAGCAGCAATAGCGGCAGTTTGGAAAGCTAAAAATGTATTATCACCCCAGGAACTAAATGGGAAACCGTTTACATAACTGTAGGCCATGTGAAAAGTAATGGCGGTCAAATCCAATAATACTGAAATTAGATTGATGCCTTCGCCAGATTTGTTCTTAAGAATTTTCAAAACTTGGGGAACTTTAACCAACAAGGAGCCGGCAATAATTGCCAAACCCAGGCCTTTACTTAGTAAAGCTTTAAAGCAGGGAACTAGAATGAAAAAAAAAAAACACAGGTTAGAAATTTAACACTAAAACGCAACTTGTCCTACTTACCATCGAGATAATTATGTTCAAGAAAATAATTATCAAAACATTTTTCACTCATTAATAAAAGGGCACCTTTCTTTAAAACTTCCATGTTTTGTTATTTTATTCTTTGATGATATTATATTTAAATAATATAAAAAAAACTTTTTATTTGCGCTTTTTTCCTGCCGCCGGTTTGACACGTTTGTACTTCTGAATTGCTTTTCTTTATTCCTTAAAAAAAGAAAAAAAATCAATTAGCTGATATTATTTGACCATTTAATGAGTAAACAATGTTCACAATTGTTATCTTTAAATTAAATTAGATTTTTTTCTTTTATATTCTTATAATTTACGCACCCACAACTAGTAATCGTACACGTAATTTGTAATCGTACAATTTTTGATTTTGTTTCTAATCAATTAAACTAAAAATGCAACAACATACAACAACAACAATTTTGGCTTGGGAAAAATCATGGTACAATGATACAAGGTAAAAGTATAAAAACAGCTGATACCATAGTATAATAACAAAGTACTCGCACATCTACAAAAACAATTCCTTGTATTTTGTTAGTGTAAAACTACCGCGCACAATGTCAAAATGCTATGAACAGAAAATGAGAG
>MINK01176217.1:0-14045 GCA_001735545.1 Phormia regina | reverse complement strand
TGGTGGGGAATTTGGGTTATCACAGATTTTCACCCTTTTGGCTCTATCTCTTCTAGTTTAGCTTTAAAATCGATTTTTATGTTCTTTTTATGTTCTCTTCTAGTTGGGCTTTAAAATCGATTTTGGCTCTATCTCTTCTAGTTTAGCTTTAAAATCGATTTTTATGTTTCTCATATAAAAATCGATTTTTTGGTGGGGAATTTGGGTGATCACAGATTTTCACTCTTTTGGCTCTATCTCTTCTAGTTTGGCTTTAAAATCGATTTTTATGTTTCTCATATAAAAATTGATTTTTTGGTGGGGAATTTGGGTGATCACAGATTTTCACTCTTTTGGCTCTATCTCTTCTAGTTTAGCTTTAAAATCGATTTTAGGTATGGGTTATATGGGTGATCACAGATTTTCGCTCTCTTCTAGTTTGGATTTAAAATCGATTTTTATGTTACTTATGTAAAAATTGATTTTTTGATGAGGAATATGAGTTGTCTCAAATTTTCGCTCTATGGTACCTTTGATACAACTATACAATATTTTGTTTTTGTTTCTTCTGATCTCATCGATCTTATTAAAACCCCCAATGATTTGAAAAACATTCTCGTTGGTGCTATTTATTAATAATGTAAAAATTATTAAAATTAGACTTGTTATGTATAATTTTCGACTTTTTAGAAGTTTTCAAAGTAGTCCAATTTAGTACCTTGTAGCTCATATCATGTTATTGCGGCATTACTAGTCTTCTGCTAAAACTTATGTTATTCACTATTCTACTTTATGGACTTTGTGTAGTGATATGGAACTACCCAATTATTTGTATTGTAACCAAAACATTACACTAACAAGTTTTGTGGTACGTTGAAGTATCTAAGTGTGCACTTTTTTAGGCTTTTTTTTGGCCACTATATAAATGTGAACTAATTAGACATTTATTAGGCATAATAATTAAATATATAAAATAAAAATAAAAAGACCCGTAGACTCAACCTTGTTAAAAGGACATTATTATACCCATAGTTTTTGTTACAAAACAACAAAAACGCTTTGACACGCAAAACAACAAAAACAACAATAAAGAATTGTAATACAAATTAAAACAAGCCAAGTGGCAAAGATAAATTAGCCTAAGAAATAAAAACACAAAAAAAGCTTATAAGGGTATTTTTACTTAAGTTATAAATTAAAAGACGTGATGGTATTTTTTTCAAATGCTTTCATTTCTTTAAATGAGTTTCTTTAAAGATGGTTATGTAAAAGAAATATAAATATATTTTTAAATGGTTTGTGTTTTTCTATAGAAAACAAAAACAAGCCATAAATATTATTTTTTTAAGGATATGCTGTTTTTTTTTCAACATGAATGTTATTGTTACTTTAACAGCCAATTAATAAAAAGTTTTCCTCTAACCTTGTTATGTGTATCAGTTATACTAAAGATAAAAAAATGGACATAAAAATATTAAAAAAAAATATATGTTTATTTTATTTTTGCCTGAAAATAAGAAAAAAAAATGTAGCAATGGCAGAAAACCAAAGGCAACAAAAATAACAACAATATTGTCTATGATACAACACAGAGTGGTGACCAACTAATCAACGAACCATGACACCACTTCATCTATTTTAATTTCCGTTTATTATTTGAATGTGCTGACAATAGCAACAACATGGTCTCTTGTATGAAATTGAGGGGAAAAAGGATGTTTATGGCTTCTGAATGAGATAAAAAGAAAAGTAAAAACACCAACAGCAAACGGCGGACAACCCACAAGAATAATAACAAATGATAATAATACAACAGACGTGATACAGTGGTCAACTTGTACAGTATAATGGTAATATTATTTATAAGAAAATGTATCATATAACGAACACTTTTTACGATTTTCAGAATAAAGTTCACATCAAAAAATGAAAATTTAACTCAGATGTGATCAATTAAAAATGTTACATTATTTTATTAATCGATAAAAAATAAATATTTTTCAAGAATTCATCTTTTTCAATCAATGCTGGATGTAATTGTAAACCAAAACTATTTTATCGAAAATTTGTTTAAGCATATTATTTCGGAATATATTGTAAATATAGGGACTTATTCCCAAAACACGAAATAAAATCGAGGCAAAATATTAAATATTCAGCGTAAATAACTATTCAACTCTAAGATAAAACTTCTCTCTGATCAAGTGAAATTTTATTCAGATGCCTTCAATGGTTCATAAGCTGTCCAAGAAAAAGAACCGTTTTGAAACCCATGGACAGTCTAAATAAATAAAAATTAACTTCACATTAAAATATAATTTTTTACGTTAACAAAGTTTTCTCTTCGGCCAGAATTAAGGACTTTCTCCTCTGGGCATATCAATATCAAGAAAATCTTTAAGATCCGCCATCAATTTTCTTGCTAAGTATTTAGTAAAACCGGGTTTTCAACAAATAAATTATATTTGTTTTTTTTTTTCATACAAAATTTAAATTTTCTTCGCAAGGAGTAAGTTAATGTGGTCGTGTTATATATTATAAAAAGGTATTTTTAAGTGCTTTTAAATGGCATGCAATTATGATTAGACAGTTATTAACAAAGACAGTCAGATTGATATATTAAAATTTTAAAAGGTTTTATCTCACAAACCGCGAAAGAGTGAAATATATGTACATCACTATAATCAGTATCAAAATTATTTTAAATCTATACTTCCGATGATCTTGATTTATGCCATGTTTTTACACCCCATTTAAATTTGTTTAACTAATTTTCTTCGTTATTTATGTTTATGATGTTTTTAAAAAGTTTCAACTACAGACGGTACACTTGAGACCAGTTTAGTAGGCATTTTCAAAAATAATTTTATTTATTATTAAATTTTAACTTGAATAATATATTATTTATTAAAATTTCTTTTTAAAAAACGTAGTTTTTATAGAAATAGTTACTTATGTAAAAAAACCGTTTAGCCGTTTTTTTCTGAATTTCAGAAGATGCAACTGGTTTTTTCAAAATTTAAATAATCGATCACCCTAGTATTTAGTGAATGTGGTCATGACTTATATCATTAAAAAGGTATTTGTAAGTGCTTTTAAATGGCATCAATATAATGAAGATCGCACAGTTATTAATAAATACATTCAGAGAAACATTTTGAAATTTTAAATTCCTATAACTTTTAAACTTGAGACTGAGAGAGCAAAGTTTTATAATTTATTGGTTATTCCAAAAATTATTCATAGCTCATATATAGAGGCTATTGTCAATTATGAACCGATCGTTATGAAATACTAATATATAATAATATGTTGATACTAAGATTCACATGAATTTATGTACTTTTTGGTGATTCCCTAAACTGGGCCTTATATAGGAGCTATTGTCGGATTTTTGCTTACATAAAACTTATTGGTGTTAACTCTATTTCGTGAGAACATTTGTATGGGGGCTAGGTGAAATAATGGGTCGATCATGACTAAAATCAATAGGCTTCGCCCATGTGCCAAAAAAAATCATATGTACTAAATTTCATCAAATTATTTTTAAAGATGTTGACCTTACTTTGCGCACAAGCTTTACAATGAACAGCAGCCAGCCATCAGATGGACGGGGCATAAGTTAAATCAACCGGTTATACTTTAAGAGGTCGGAAAATATTTGCACAGAACATAATAAAGCATCCCAACCATAATCGATTAAAAACGTTTTTTGTTGTGTTCTTTTTTCTGAATTTCAAAAAGAAAACCTGTTTTTGCAAAATACAACTATTCGAGATAATCGGTGCTCCCAAAAGTCGAATGATTCATTCAACTCTAATAAACACCATACACCGATTTATATCAAATAAATATATAAGAAAAATTATATTAAAGTATAAATCCCAGTACATAATCGTTACCATTACTGCCATTATAAGAGCCATTTCGGATTAACACAAAAATTCATAAATTCATATAAATGGTACTAATATTCTCTATCTGTCCTTTAATTGGCCATAGATCTGTAATATTTGGTATATATGTTCGGGTTTGACATACTTATTCTTTCTAATCGTTTTAAAATTATTGAAATTACAGGTAGTATTAAAAACGTCCTTCCTGTGTATATGCCTTTGTTTAAAAGAAATAATCAGTTACAAAGGACACCCTGCGTTTCTAGTATTTGGTCAATATCTCCTTTATTAACTGATTTTGCCCATTTTCTGTAGCAAACTAATTTCGTTACCTTAGATATTTCACATAAACCACATCCTGCTTTCAACAGAACAAGCTAGATCTACTCTGAATATTACATTTTCCACTAAAAACATAACCATTAATAAATATTAAAATTTCAATTTGTGTAAATTTTTTATATGTATTAAAAATTTCGAAGTTTTGAATAAATTCTAAAAAGGATTAAAATACAGTAAACCAAAAAAAAAAAAAAATACAGCTATATGCTTGAAAAACTTTTTAAAATATTTTCTAGTATTTAGAGTACCACTGTACTTTTTTTTATTAAGTAATAAAAAAAACAACAACTACAACTTAAATTTCAAAATCATGGAAAGCAAAACTTTAGAATTTCAAACTAGAATTCAATTTCAATTTCTTTTAAATGTTTTGTATGCTCGTTACTAACTATTTGGTTCATCCTTGCTTGTTATTGTGTAACTGACCATGTTTAATAAAGTTTGTAGTATGTAAGTGTGTCTCTGTATATATATATATATTAGAATATTGTCTGTAGGTGGAAGTGATTTTATATTATGTCTAGTATACAGAGAGGGTTTGCTTTAAAGTAATAAATGTTAAAATTGTTGTGAACAAAGCTCTAGGAAAAAGATTTCTAATACAAACCTATGGACATGAAATAAGGAATACAACTAAATTTTAAGGCAGTCATGCAATAAAAAGGATCAGAAAAGCAAAAAAGAAAAAAAGGAAGTTTCGTCCATATTTAACAAATACAATACTCATACACATTTTAACTAAGTTTACAGTTAGTACATAGCAGTAAGTACACGTACTACTTATATGTTAGAAAGTCAGTATTTGTGATTGTTATGTACTAATATATGTATGTATTGTATTTATGAACATGTATGTAACTGTTGTATGTGCATGTTCCTAGATGGTGTTTTGTGAATGTTGAATAGTTTTAAAACTTGGAAAATGACTGGTAACATTTGGCCCTTAAGCCAATTGACATTGTTGACAATCTGCTGTTCCTTTATGTTTTTTTTTTTTTTTTGAGAATTTCCTTGTTGCTGGTTTCTTTGGCAAGATTTAGATTTTTTTTTTTTTTTGTGGAGAGCAAAAGAACTTGCTTTAATAGCATTTCGTTTTTTATTATGAGGAAATGAAATAAAATCATGATAAGCTTGTCAACTAGAATTCATTACAGCAAAAAAGAAAGTGACTACAAAACAATGTACATATATATTTAAGAAAAGTTTTTAGAAATGAACATATGAAATTCTATAACTTAGAAAAAAAAAGTAGGTGTAATTGTTAAACATTAACCCACATACTCTTGCCTTTAAATAGAGTAAAATAAAAATTACTAATTAGTTGTAAATTATTAATTTAAACATGTGGTCTAACAGTTGTAGATGTCACATAAATAGATATAAAATTATTTTATTTTTTCTTCAATATTTTTAGCAATTACATATATTTATATGTTTTATCTTTAATAGTATGTGTGAAGAGTTATATAACCTGATAATTAAGCTACGTAATTGTTTTCTAAATTTCATTAACATTTATTTTTTTAAACTTCTTCTTATAGATGTTTCTTGGCCACAAACATTTTTGTAATTCAGTCTTTTAATTTTACTTAAATTAACAAACCATTTAGTAATGACCACAAAAGTATTTAAGTTAAATGGTAGGTTTGGGCTAAATTGTGGGTTTCTTAAATTCACTTATTAAAGAAAGGATGAAAGGAGTAAATTAATTTTAATTAAAATAATATGTGTTTTGAAGTATATTCTGTTCTTTAAATAACAAAAATAGATATGTATTAATAATTATATGTATGTGTATGTAACACGATTTTAAAATTTCATTTTGAGTTTTAGATTTGGAAAAAAAATGTGGGAATTTTTAAAATTGGCAAACTAAAAAAATAATTTTGAATATTTAGGCTTTTAGTAGGGAACACTGGGGAGCATTCGCCACTTTTTTGCTTAAAATGTTATATCTTAAAAACAGTTCAATACATGAATAAACTTTCTTTAGATTCAAAAACCTTGATATGTTGGCTTATATTAAATCCCTTTTGATTCTGACTAACTTCATGTTAAGTTGAAATCGTTAAAACAATTCCTTCCCTTGGGGTAGAATTGCCAAGCAATGGAGGCAGAATCGTTTTAATATATATGATAGCTCTTTTCTACTTTATATTAATACAGAAATTCAAAAATACTCAATAATTAATAGGTTTAATTGAAATTTATATAAAAAAATAAATGTTTTTTATTTGAATTCAATAAGCACTGGAGAGCCTTTATGTACGGTAAAAGATTTACTGATAGTGAAAGTTTCGTATCTGATTGCTGTGGACCAGTTAAATTGGCCCCCAGCAGTATGGCAAATGTACCCCAGGAGAAGTATAGCGCAAAAGTGATAATTTATTAAATCCTATGCTTAGCTGTCATAAGTTTTTGTTATATAAAAAAATAATGAAATCAATATAATTTACAGAACCGAAACTATGCCATGACTATGTAAACGGTAAAGTGGCATAGTTTCAGTTCAGTAAAATTGGATATGATTTCAATCCCTTTCTAAATAACGAAGAATTATGTCAGCTTAGCAATATAATTTAGATAAAAATAATCGAGTTTAGACTTTTTATAATTTTTGAAATTAAAATAAAATTTTTGTAGAAAAGTGTTTTTTAGAAACTCTAAATATTTTATTTATAATGAAACCTTTTTTATTAAAGATATCTTAACAAAATTTTCAACTGATATAGATTTTATTGTATAAAAAAAGATAGTGGAAAAAAACTTTTGTAAACGGAATCCTTGGGTTTTTTCCACATTTTCGGCTATAAAATCCACATTTTCCGAAGTCCCGTAGATTTTGATTGAAACCCCTCAACCACATATTACAGATTCTTAAACTACATTTCGTTCGTCAATTCATGCTTTGGGATTTGAAAAATATAGACTAAAGTCGAAACTTTCATATGAAATAGGACGAATTTGGGAGAGTGAGTACCATAGCCAATGGAGCTATTAGGCTAAAAAACACAAAAAGTTTTTTTTTTTTTTTTGTTTTATTAATTTTCAATTCAAAATCTTTTATGTTTGGACTCGGTGAAGATATCGACTTCAATATCGACTTTTATTTAATAGATCATTTTTTTCTTTAACTAGCTAAGAAAAAGAGTAATAAAATCGGTCAGAAATACTACGATATATATGAAAAAACTGGGTCAGGAATATACGAAATTATGGTGCAAATAACTCGAAAACTATAAGAGATAAATAAGAAACGTATCTTATAAGTGTTATTAGGGCCTACAGCAATATATAAAAATATTTGAATTTGGACAAAAACAAATTACCAAGCGATAAAAATTTGTTTATGTCTGAGGTACCTAACATTGAGCCCCCTTAGCTCCCTCCTAAGGGGTCTGTTGTTCCACCCTTCCAAACTTAAGATTATATACTCCTCTGCTGCGGTTATACTAAATTTCATGAAAATCCAACCAGCCGATCAAAAGTTACAGATTTATTTCAAAAAATTTTTGATTTTTCCCCACTGGCATTGAAATCTTAAAAACATTTCATCGAAAAACTATTGTAAAATCGTCAAAACTTTAAAGTCCTGATTTTTGTTGTAGATAATAGTAAATATGTTTGTGTTGAATATATTATCCTCTCAGAAAATAAATCTTATTAATTTTAATTTTCTTATTTGTAAATAAAAAGATATGCAAAAACTTTCAAAATAATGTATACGCTTATGTTAAAATCCTTTATGAAAACATACATATGAGCAATATATGTATGTATGTATTTCTAATTATATCATTATAAATTAAACATCTGATTTTTTTTCCCAAGGATTGTCGAAAAATAAAAACTCTCAAAATTCCCATCTTAAATATATAAATACATATGTATATCTCTTATTTAATGTTTACTTATGTACACGTTTCTCTACTTTATAAAATTCTCATGAGTACAATTTTAATTAACAACAATAAACTTAAATTCACAAGAGTATAATGTACACATTTCATATACATACGTACATACATACATACATACATTTTCATGTAATCACAATGCAATATATTGTTAAAAGTGATTTTGATTTTTCACACATTTTTAATGCAAAATCACTACTTTCGTTTTTGGGGGAACAAAAAGGATTACTGCTAATTCAGATGCCATGAATGATTAATACGTACATACATACATGTATTATGAACATTTAATGGTTTCAATTACCAATTATGGAATAATTACTACTAATTGTATACCCTTCAACCGCTTATGGGGATGGTTTTATTAAACTCTCATAACACTTTAATTAATTTTGAAGTTGCAATATTCCTTGTATGTACTTGCAAGCTAAGTTATGCTTTGTGCAACTCAAATTATTTGATATACTCACACACATACTTTTATATATACATTTTGTAATACAATATCCCTTTAACGAGTCCAATTATAACACTTGAATTAACTTAAGCAATTATGTAGAAAATATGTTGAAAAAGGCACACGACTTATAAAAAGTGTAGAAAAACAAGAAACTTGGAGTATTTGACAGTTAATAAAAGGTGGCCAACTGACGACATACCACAAAACAACCAATACCACAACAAAGCCGAAACACAATAAAGCAACAATAACAAAAAAAAACTAAAAAACAACCTAAATATTGCTGACCACACACTTAGTTGTTATTAGGTTTTAGACTCTTTTACTCATACTTCTGGCGATGCACTGTGACACATTTCATGAGAAGGTCGTAAAAATTAATTTTCTCATGGTCACGAACTTTTTATAATAAAAATGTTTTTATTTCAAGATTTATAAGGAACAAAGATTGATTGAAATTATTTCAAGGTCATAAATTGCTAAAGAAGCGCATATGGTTTTTGTTTTGATTTAAAATTTTAAATATCTTCATTATTAACTTTGCCATGCACTTTAGCAGTATTCGTGGGTAGGATACTATGTGTTTGTTTTCAAAAATTATGGTCTAAGATCCACTTTAATTTATACTAATTTTTCATCTGTCTGGATGCTCATGTAAATAATTAATTTTGGACATAATTCATGAAATGTTCAACACAAGTTTTTTATATAATCAACATAGGGAAAAAAGAAAATTTCCCTCCCCAAAATAAACACGCTTTATGAAAAATCTGTACCTAATCATTCAATTTAAGGAAATAGTTAAGAAAAACATTATATTTTCCTCCGCCAAAAGCTTTAGCTGGATCTGCGTCTGAAATATGCCGAATTTTAGAAAAAATGGTCAATAGTTCATCACAGCTAAAGTATGAATATTAGTACCAAATTTCAGTCCACAATTTAATAAAACTCTCATATAAGGTCAAATTTTGGGAATCATCAAAAAATTAATAACGCTATGTTCACATTTATCAAATATTTGACCAAATTTGTCTAGTGGCCATGCAAAAAAAGTTGTTTGGAGTTTTGTAAGATAAAACAGCGTCAAACAAGATTCAATAAAATCTTGGTTATGATTAATGAAAAGTGAAAAATATTTTTCCATTAAAATGAAGAAGTGTTTATATGGTGGTGGTAACGATATTTTGGTCAAATATTTTATTAGTCTGAACAAAGCTTAATTCAGATAAATTAGACGGGCTTTATTTATTATTACTTATTTTACATACAACACTGGCGTTAGGGGCATTATCCGATTGAGTTTATATCATACATTAGAGTGTCCCGAGAATATAATTTTTCGATATTTCGATGTAGGAACATCCCTCAAACGATGCGTAAAAATTAGCTGAATATGGAAAAATATTTAAACAAATTTTAAAATTGGTCTTCAGTTCCCTACCAGCGATTTTAAAATCATGGGTCATGAACTGTTGTTATCGGAATTAATTACTGAATTGATTTTACGTTGTCTGTCCATCAGACCGGTCGGACAGACAACGCCTTCTCGTCTGACTATGTAGTTTTAATCCTGAGATTTATCGAGAACTAATATTTTCAATTCAATTCTAATATAAGTATCCATCTTATGTTCTCAAGTTCAAATGCCAGAGAAGCAACTGTCTGTTTTGGAATTCCTCTTACTTTGACACCATAAAACCTCTAAATAACCATAAAAGAG
This sequence comes from Phormia regina, assembly GCA_001735545.1. Taxonomy (NCBI): domain Eukaryota; kingdom Metazoa; phylum Arthropoda; class Insecta; order Diptera; family Calliphoridae; genus Phormia; species Phormia regina. Next base: position 3,731 of record MINK01176217.1, on the reverse strand, counting down.
TCCAATAACCAACGTGTTAATTTTTATTCTATAATCAATAAAGGTAATTTCGTTGCAAATGATATCTGTATAAGTTTTAGTAAATAGAAAGAATTTTTTATCCAAAATAAATAATAAACTATTAGAAAAATTAATAAATATTGTACAGCCTTCTCATTAATTATACCACTGTGCTTCGAAGACGATGATGATTATATTATATAAGGTGCAAATAACCAAAGGAACAAAATAAAAACTAATATAAAAAACATTTACTGTTATAACCGCAACATATGGTTTATGAAAACATAATAATTTTATACAAAATTTTATTTTTTTCCATGCTAGGTAAGGTATTGTAGGTTTTGTATTATTTTAGAATATAAAATGCGCAATATGCACTTTATGAACATTTTTTGTTAGAAATTGTTTTTGCGTGTGTCTGCAATTAATTACAAAAATCAATAATGTGTTAAATAAGTTATTTTTTCTATCCATAATATGTAAATGAAGGCACAGTGGGGACAAATGCACTAAATAATAAATTTGTATTTCCAAAACTGCTGTTTGAATCGAAAGCAAACAAAAGTTGTACAAAACGACCCAAGTCACACTGTGTTAACACCAGATAAGTTAGAGAGTGTCAAAATTGTATACCACGAGTTAGTAAATGTTTAAAAAGCAATCAAATTTGATTTCAAAATTTTTATCAAGAATTGGATTTATATTAATATATAAATCATTCAAAATAACTTAAGAAATCAATTCTTTTAAATTACAGAATTTTTTTATTCTCTAATTTATTAAAAAAAGGTAAAAATTAAGTTCTTCAAATAATTGAAACTTTACACTTAACCAGAGGTTCTCAAAAAATTTTATTTTTCATCCAACAGTGGAAAGGTAGCCGACAAATTTAAGTACATGAAAACGAATAAATTTGGTAAAAAGTTTCTGATTTGGCAAGAAATTTGCAGCTGCGGGTTGAAGAGCAAGGCTTTAGTCACAAGGCTTTTGTCTATGAAGTCAGAAATTTAAACAAAGGAATGTTTACAAAAACTTCTGTTGCCTTTCATTAGATTTTATGTCACCGACTTAGTTCTGGCCGGATCTAGCATCTTGTCAATAGTCCAAAACCAATATAAATTGGTACCAAGATAATAACATCGATTTTATACCCAAGTGACTTAACTCACCAAGTTGTCAAAACTTCGCCCAACTGAAAACTGTCGGGCTATTGTTAAATCTTAATTGAAGAAGAGTGCCAAAGTTCTTAAAAATAAGGATTCTATGAGAACAGTTTGATACAAATATGCTGCCTTAGTTCAAAGGAAAGTTGTGCAGAATTTAATGCGGAGCATAAAAAAACAGGCAAGAAATTTTATTCGAAGTAAAGAAATTTAAAATTCTTTTTAATTATAATTTTAAACAATAATAAACAATTTTTCATTTTTGATATAAAACATTTATTTCTGTTGTTTCAATCAAAAGTTATTAACAGTTTTATACGTCCAGTTCTTATTTCTGTGTGGGTAGAATATATTTTATGAGAGTTACAAACATGAGCACAGACGAATAATACCTTTGTTGGTGCAAGGCATAATAAATCTCAAATCTATAAAAAAATAGTTTTGCAAATGGACTTTTTCATTAAGCTATACACCTTTTAATAATTAAGTATTAATTATTATTTAATTATAATTAATTAATATTATTATTAATTTGTTCTTACCTTCTATAAGTTTTTATTTTAATCACTTCAATATGAAAAAAGTGTTGTAAATTATGTAGATAGGAAAGTTTAGCCAATGTTTAAAAAATTTATTTTTTTTTTAACAAAAGAGTTACTAAATTTCAATTTATAATAATATTTTAATCCAACTCTCTTTAGTGGTTTATTTAATCTTTACATAAGATCAAAATATATTTAGTTTGCTATTTCTGCAAAATTATAATCACAATAGTTGTATACAACTGCATCTTACAATACGTGTTTAACTTAACAAACATTTCAGTTAAGATCTAACCTACCTTTGCATTGTTTTCAAATAACACATTTGAAGGAATAAAACTACATATGTGTGTTAGTGTATATGAAGGTATGCAATGTAGGATATTATGTAAACAACTTTTATTTCATTGTAAAATACAATAATCCAATAATTCAATAACACAATCATAATATAAAACGTAAACTGCATTGTTTTGATATTATTTACATATTTGCATATGAATATTTTGGTTTAATTATTTTGTTCCATTTTGAAAATACCTTCAAAATTGTTCAGTTTCCACAAACACATTTTAAAACAATCTATTTTATTTGGTACCTACTTTTTGGGTTAGCAATGAGAATTCATGCAATTCATTATTAAGATTTAAATTTGTAAATTCTTTTAAATCCTTAACTAAATATTTATGCAATATTAAACACATTTCCTTGATTGTCATTTTAAAATATTCAAGTTTTTCAGTCTTAAAATTTAAATTAAAATCCAGCTGGCTTTATAGATACTACGTTTTTCGCTCGTATTTAAAGGATAAATGTAAATCTTTTGCGAAACCTAATATATTGTACACCTTGCAATTTTTAGTAAAACAAAAAACCTAAATGTAGTTTCTTCCTCATTATTATGCACTGTATTATTAATGATGAATGTTGTTAATATCACGAGTCCTTATTTGTTACTAAACAAGCATCAAAGGATAATATATCAATAGGAGAAAGAGAAACACCACGAAGCAGATGCTCAACGAATGCAGTGAAATGTGTTTTCTGTTAATTTTATTGCTGTTGGTCAATCTTAAGGAAAAGTTTGATGAGGTTTTATATCTACTCTTTAAACGAGTTATTTTTTTTCTGTCTGATTATGGTGGCATACACAGGTTTCATATTTTATTTCGAAATTGATCTCATTAAGAGATAAATATATACGTCAGGATTTTCAATGTTAAATACTAGAGACCTACTGATAATTTAAAAAAATATCAAAATATAATTTTTTTCTTTCAAAATAGATTTTTATTCTAGAAAAATATAAGAAAATAATTAATTTTGTAAATAGTTAGTAATATTGATCCTAAGAAAATTTTACAATAAAATAATGAATTAATTGTATAACTAACAACATAGTCTAAATAGGTTAGTAGAGAACTAAATACTGAAAGTAAGAGTTTTTTTTTATAATTCATTCTCGTAATCAATCCAGATCATTCTACAAGAAAGTAATTCCACTCCAATGTACATATGTTTGTGTGAATCCTTAAATATCAGAACATCTGCGGCCTAAAGTAAAGATAAGTATAAGATGCTGTTAAGAAAACGTATCAGAAGATATGATACAAAACTCTTGTCCTTGTAAAACTACCATAAAGACACTTCAAGTAAGCTGCAATTAACTTTGGTGTTTTTTTTTTAAGTGTGTGTTCATGTGTCTCATGTTTCTCGTATGTTAATTTTAATTATATCCTTTAAGTATATATCTGTTTGCAAAAGCGTGTGTTAAAGAGAAGAGTGGTTTTTAGTTTTTAGTTTTTTTTTTTTTTTTTTTTTTTTTTTTTTTTTTTTTTTTCAATATAAGAAACCACGCGTCTTTCATACAGATATCTAAGATTCTGTTTAATGCCATTTTTAATATATGTTTGCGCATTTGGGTTGAATTTTGTTGGTTTTAAAATTAAAACATCTGCTGTTGTTGTTAGTGCTTTTTAGGTTTCATTACGTTATATCATTTACGATCGAATAGTTAAAATAA
>MINK01176216.1:0-13780 GCA_001735545.1 Phormia regina | reverse complement strand
AAAAAACTATGTATATATCGTTATGAAGGTAATATCTTTGTCTATAATATGCAACAACAACTAAAGATCTACCATGTATATTGAAGAAGTTATTAGTAGTTAAATAGATATTGATTTGTAAAGTTCTTAATATTTTATAGTTTTTTTAAACCGTCATATTTCCATACCGGGGAGAAGCATGGCTCTGAAATTTCATGCTACGAAAACCTGCTACGAATTTCATTGAAATCGAAGATGTTAAATCCGGTTGCTATCCGTTTTGACATGGAATCGTTCTATAGTTTTAAAATGTATTTCGAACGTTACATTCTGATTAGTTGATTGGATTTGCATGGGATTTGGTGCAGTCATAGCAGAGAAGTGTACAATAATAAGGTTGGAAGGGGAACTAAACAGATTCCTCATGAGCGTAGCTAAAGGGCTCAAATTTGTACAACTTAACACACAATTTTTTAGATAACTAAAGAACAAAATCGTCTATTAAATAAAAGATTTAAGCCGATATCTTTACTGAGTCCAAATTCAAACCATTTTGAATTTGAAAATTGCAAAAACGAAGATATTTTTTTTTTTTTTTACCGAAAAATTATCCACCCTTTTTTCTCTGAAATAAAATTTTATTTATGAACATATCATAATTTTATACTTTTCTGAAGGGTATCATCATAGAGAAGACTTTAAAATAAATTTTAAAAAAGTTTTGTTAAATATCTGATTTTACACTCTTTTCTTATTAAAGCCCTTGATTAAATCAATATATTTGAATTAGATATCTTCAATGAGTTTTGATATTTTCAATGAGTTTGCAGAAAAATTATGAACAATTGATTTAAATTTATTCTATTTCTTTATTTTTGTAGACAAATTTTTAATTTTGCTTTATATTTTTTAACAACTGTCAAGTTATTAAAATATAAATTTAAATCAATTAGAAAATTAATTTATTAATAAATAATATAATTAAATTCCAATACAAATTTATTAATAATTTTATTAAAAAAAATATCTGAAATATTCTTTTTCTGTGTATCTTTCTTTTTAATTCAGGATGATCTCAATATACTACAAACTTTCTTCTTTTATTATGAAACCTATTTCATTAAATTTTATTGAAGCGTTTATAGTTTCAAAAACGTTAGAAAATCCAAATGAATAGATTGAAATTTTTTGATTCTCAAGTAGGAATTTTTCCCCATTTTGTACGTTTTAGTTTTAAAATTTACTTGTAAATTAATAATAAATATTTTTGTTCTAATTCTTTATTTTCTTAATATTTGTTGAATAAACTTTCTAAAGAGTTGTGTTTTAAATGAAATTTTTAAGGGAAGTATAACCACAAATTAAACCAAAATTAAATGAAAAGTATATTGTTTAATTAAGAAAATATATATAAATTTTTTTTATTTGGATGTTTTTGTTTTTAATATTTTATTTTCAATATAATTTTGATTGAATAATTTTATTGCTTTACATCTAGTTGCACATCTATCCCATCATATTGCTTAAAGTGGGTGCAGAAAAGGACTCTAAGAAAAACAAACTTTATCCTATAACTTTAACAAATTAAATTTACTGCTTTACTTTTCTTATGCTATACACAAATATAGAGAATTTTCTTTATTTTATTTTTTACTATTTTTTTGGCAAAAGGTTTCCGATTAGATCGATAGTAATAAATTCAATTAAAAGTGTCAAGAACATTTCATTCCAACAAAAAAATATTTACTTATATATAAAAAAACAATAGAAAAAGGATAAAATAGTTATAATAAAACTTCTTAAAAAAATAGGAAAAGAAAATAATTTTTTATAAAGAAAAGGTTAAATGAAAAATAAAGTTTATTCTTTATCATTGACAAGACTTCTGCAAATATTGTACTAAGATTAAGAGAAATAAAACAAATTGTTACAGACATACAAATTATTTCTATCTAAAATAAATTAAAATTTAAAAAAGTGAGGGACAAATATAATTTATATTCGGAAAATATTTTTAAAGCAACTCTTTAATGTTTTATTTGTAAAAACTTTAATTTAAATTATGGCTTTTGTTTTAGTTTTCTTCAAATCGTCATAATATTATTCCATTTAATATGTTTACAAAATGTCCAATTAAAATTATGTTTGAATCATAAAACAATATCGTCTGATTCTAGTTGGGAAAAGAATTTATTTATAATATATTTAACCTGTAACATGCGATATATTTAAAAATGCCAACACACATATAAATACATTTGGATAACTTTGAAGTTTTAAATTAAATTAAATGGTATGAGTAAATTTTTAATGCCATATTCAGGCTTTCATCATACATATACATTTATATATATACATATGTATGTATGTGTATATTTAAATACATGCTTATGTAATTATAATTTGAATATATTTTAAATATATTAACATTTGTATGATTCTTTTGTCTGACTATATATTTATACTGGTATAATAAAATAAATAAATATATTTATTCGTATATTAAAGTATGACTTTACATAAATAAAATCCATTCATATACAAATAAATGTATTATATATAAATATAATAAATTCGTATCTATACACATAAATATTTTTTAAAATGTTTTATATTTCTGTACAATTGAACAGAAAAAAAAACTACAAAAGAGAGAGAGAGAGAGAGAAAAATAAATAAATAAAAACCACTCAAACTCAGAATTTCGCTGTGGTAATTGTGAGTGTAAAACCAAAATTGCTATAAACATATAGGAACCTACCAGCCACTGTTGGCTTTCTATAAAAAAAAGTAAAGTATGTACACGAAAAATTATTATCTTTTTTAATTTTTTAATAAAGATATATTTGTATAACATCTTAAGCTATCATATAAAGTGTACTATAAACCTACGTCATGCATATGTTCCGATAGTCACGTATGTAGCACATGTATCTGGCTAGATACACTATGTATCTCAGTATTTATATGAAAAGTATACTATTTTAGTGATAATATTACATTGTTATATTGTTATCACGCCAGACAGATATATACAGTCACTCCCATTTAAAGTCGGGCAGACGCATAACGAAAACTTCTAGTAATAATATTTATAATAATTAATAATATTTATATTTTGACAAAAGAATATACAACCATTTCTTTTTCATTTTGTCACAAAAACTCTTTTATTTAAAAATTACAAAAAAAGATTATTTCAAATTCTTTTATAAAATGTACACAGAGGCTTAACTTAAATAAGGTCATTTTTCAGTCTCACATTTAAAGTCGGACATCACATAAAAAATAAACAATATTTATATATAACGACGAGTTAGTACTTTGTTGCGCCACCTTTTTGATTTTCAACATCGGCATCGATTCCACTAATTTTTTGCACACATCGGGGCTTATTTTATTCCACTCTTCCTGTAGAGCAGTTTTCAAGAGTTGAATTGATGTACACTGCCTGTCCTGCATCCGGCGACCTAATTCATCTCACAAATGTTCAATGACATTGAGGTCGAGACTTTGTGCAGGGGTTTTAATTACTTTCGGACAGTTATAAAGCAACCAATTCCTTACATAAGCCGAATGCTTTGTATCGTTGTCCTGGTAGAATTGGAACTTATTTTCAATGCCGAGTTCCGATAGTCAGGTACGTACGATTTCTTTTAGATTTTGCTTCAATATTGTTAAATACATATGTTTATTCATTATTCCATCAATGAAATGTAAATTACCAACTCCTGAAGCTGCCATGCATCCCCAAACCATAACGGACCCACCACCGTGTTTAACAGTTTTTCTTAAATTTTTCCCTTCCAGCTCTTTGTTTGGTTTGCGCCACACTTTATCCCTTCCATCACACCCAAATAAATTAAATTTACTTTCGTCGGTAAACAATACCTAAACATCACTAATTAAAAAGATGAAAATGTTATTTTTGTCCCCACTTACTGTGCTCCAAAAATCAAAATCCTTAGCCATATACTGACGAGCAAAAACAAGCCGGTCATTTTGGTTTTTCTTGCTTATTAGGGGCTTCTGTCGTGCAACTCGGCCATGGAAATCATTTTTTCGAAGAAGTCTTCTTATTGTTTCAGGATTTACCTCCGTCCCAGAAGCCATTACAGTCAATTTCGGAGCAGAAATAAAGGGACTGTAATTTCTATTTTTTTTTTTTTTGGTTCTTAGTACACATACCCGTGCAAAAAAATAAAAAATAATGAGAAATAAATTAATGAGAAATTATTAATAATAATAATAATAATAATAATAATAATAATAATAATAATAATAATAATAATAATATTGTTATAATTATTATTTCTATTATTATAATATTTTTGTTACCATTATTATTTATTATTATTACTATTATTATATTTTCTTTCAAAATTTCATATACCCACCCAGATAAAACCTTTTCGTATACCTACTTTTCTTTCAAATGTTTATTCATGCAATATACTCATATTTAATATGCTGCATACTGAGTTTAAACCATAAAACTACCTGCTTAATAACATTTCATTCATTCATATATAAATACACACACATACATATGGATGTTCATTCTATTTTGCATACTTACAGCCGTTTCCAACAGAATGTCATATCCAACAAATTGACAACAACCACCATTGCCAGTGAAACCAACCACCTGTCTTCATAAACCAAGTGGATGGGGGTGAATAAAAACAACAACAATAACTATAATATTAAACAAAAAATAAAATACCGTAAGTTATTTGTTGATATATACGCCAAAACCGAATTGTTTATGCTCTTAGTACAAGTGTTACTTTATTAACATGTTGTTTTATATAACATAGTTAGTTATTAGTCGATGTTGTTGTTTTTCTGTCGTTTTTTTGTTATTACATGTTATTATTATTATTGTTAAGTTATTATATAATATACATACATGTGTATAAACAATGTTGTTCTATTTAAAATTTCGTTGTTGTTCTACTCAGATGAATTAATGTTTATACATATGTATATGTGTTGTCGCGGTATGTTATGTTTGCAAATAACATTAAGTAATTGAATTTAGTTGGTATGTTAAATTTGTGACTTTGACCATTGTCTTAAACAAGACCTAGTAGTTTTAAATTAGTTTTATCGAAGAATATGGTAAAAACTCATCGATTTATAAAAACTAACCCAAAATCCTGCTCTACAAATAATAAAAAACGTTTTCTAGCAGGTAGGTCCATATTAAAACCAAGGGCTTTAAAAAAAAATTTGAAAAGACTTTCATTTTGATTTGTCATAGTAGGCTAGAAAAATTTATTGTCAAAAATACTGCATTTTTATTTCTGAATAAAAATTTATATGTATTTTATCGGATAAAATCGTTTAAATTAAATAGGTTATAGTGCAATTAAGCTATAGTTAACTTTAAGTCTTTTTAGGACAAAGGTCAAAGTCGACTGGCCGGTTCACGACCGATCGACCCAATTTTTGCACACTATTTTGTTATAGCCCATCTACCAGAAACTGGCGGTGGAGCAAACAAAATGAGAACTTTTGTAAAATCCATTACATTTATGGGTATTAGTGCGTATGGAGTAATATATATCATAACTCTAGTTGCTCATATATATACTATAATATACAATATTAAGATTTGTCAAATTTTTCGATTATTTATATATTTGCTTATCGTCTAAATACATATGTGTTTGATTATGAAAAAAAATATTTATAATTTTTTAGTTTCCTGAAATTTGTTGAGAATTTTTAATTTCATACGTACTCAGGAAATTTTGCTTTGCCAATCATGAGTTAAGAAGATAAATTATTGGTTTCACCACTACATACAGTTAGAATGAATAATTCATTATTTTAACACGGTGTTTCATTAGAGGCAACTAACTTTACTATATATTATTACTGCGTAGGCACTACTTAATGTCTTTATAAGAAACATACTACTTTGAAGGTATTCAAGTCATTATTAGCAAATGAAAGAAAACTATTTCGCTCCTATTCTAATACACGGAAAAGAAAAATAATAATAATAATAATAATAATAATAATAATAATAATAATAATAATAATAATAATAATAATAATAATAGAAATACCCACACAGAGATGTATATTAAGCTGCATAATGTAAATTTATAAATGTGAAAATATGAAAGTATACTTTAAGGCGAAAAATTTATTTGTTGGTAAGATGTTAAAGAACATAAAAGATTCGGCATATTCGAACATAGACCTCAATCTCATTAAATTTCTTCACGTATGGCAGGTATATGAGAGTCTTCACACTGAGTTTTTTAAAACTTATCTTATTTTTCTGATTATTTTATTTAGTCTAGAAAAACAGTTCTCAAATGGGGGTCGGCGACCCCCATTGGGTTCCGTAAGAACATTCGCAAAAGGTTCGCGAAGATAGAAAAAGATTAAAAAGTATTCTTATGACACAAATTTTTAATAAAACATTATGTAGAAAATTTAAATCAAAATTCCAATTTAAGCCAGAATGTATTTAAAAATGGACTTATTTTTGATTTTTTTAAACCAAAAAGTTGTTACCAAAAAGTTGTTGTGGTAAAAACTGATTCAAATATATAATTGTGGTCTTTATTTTTTTTTTCATAAAATGATATGATCACATTTTCGACTATAAAATCTAAATTTTTTCTTAGTCCCTTAGATTTTGATTGAAAACCTACAAAATCAGATTCGTGCTATAAAGGGATTTAAATGCGAGAGAATGTGTACCATGACTGCTTGAGTTATTATCATTATTTTCTATCATAAGCCTTTCAGAAAAGTATAAAATTTGTATGTGTTTTAAAAGAAAATTATAATTTAGAGAAAAATTATATTTCTTAAGTCAAAAAATCATTACAGATATTTCCAAAAATGTTCGATTCTGTCCCACTGTGCAATTGTGTCATGAACATTTTTATGGAATAAGTTTTGTTAATATTTTCTGTTTGATTACGACTTCAAAATTCCAAATATACAAAAGTTTTATTTCAAAAAGAACTTTGCAGGCTTTGAAAATTTAATTTTGAGCCAAAAGATTTAAAAGTATTTTAGTTGAAATGTGATGAAATTTTTTTGCCTATTAGATCCGTAAACTATTTTCATCATCATACATTTTTAGGCGAAATTATTTTTGTTGCATAAAAATAAAGAATCGATTTTTTGTGGAGGCATTCACTCTAGATGTACTCTATCCGAAAGATGCTCTTAGAAGATCTAATTCTCTTGTGAGAACCTTTGGTTAGGATAACTCCTTCTATTTTTGTTTAGTCTTTATATGGGAACAAATCTGCCTGGGGCAGTCAGACATTTTACTTAATTAGAATTTTTAAGCCAACTGTTATATAGTAAGTGCAGAAAGTAAAATTTACAGGAAAAGCATTTTTGTCTTTGTTTACAGATTGTTGAATGTAAATGACACTTGATATGACGATGAAATTTTGACAGATGATGTATTTTGATTCTAAATTATATATTTTTATCAAAACTAGAATTTCGAAAAAGTTATGGGTTACGATTATTTAGGCGGTCAGGGCTCGATAAGGTAGGTCTGCGTATAATAAAAGTCAGCACAATTTATGATGATAGTTGTATAAGTACCGCTAATCTCTATCAACTTAAATGCACTCTAATATAATTTTATTTGTTTATTTTCCATACAAAAACATAACTATTTATTTATTCTTTTAAAATAAATTTATAACTTTAACATTTGGTTTTGTCTGTTTTTGTTGTTTCATTATGGTTGGCGTAGGTTGTTTAAATAAAAATAAATGCATTTATATTTTTGTTACCATATTTCTCATTTTTGGCTTTTTGTGTATCAAACAGAATTGGCTTATAATTTACCTATTTTTTTTTTCTCTCCATTTCATGATGCATATTATGAGGGGAGCGGTTTGTTGGTTGTAAAATAGTTAAAATAATTATAATGTTGGCAATTTTCCACTAATTAGTTTAAATGTTATATATTTAGATATGAAATTTTGTAATTATATTAGGGCAATATTTTCATAAGTACATTTTTACGTATGATTTATATTTATGTATTTTATATGAAAATCAAGGCATGTTTATTTATTGACGAGCTAATAATTACTCATAATAAATATATTTTCGAAAATTTGTCAATTATTTGTACTGTTGTATAATTTGGAAATTTTTAATTTGGAAAAGTAATTAAATATAAGTATTTGGTAAAACGTATAATAGTTACTAAAAACACATACATATGTGAATTCAATGTAAAATCAATTTTTTTTTTTTTTTTTTGGAAAATTTGCTTACGTAAGTAATTAAGTCAGATTTTTCTTATATTATGTAAAAATTTATGTACATTTTTTTCCATAAAATAATGCAATTTATATTTAAAAGGGTTAAAATAATAATTTGTTGTAATTTATTGACTATAAAATTTAATGAAACTCTATGTTTTTTTTAATTCAATGAACGAAAATTGTTTTTCTAGTTTTCTATATATATATATATGTAGTTTTGCTTGTTTAAGTACTGATTTGATTAAATTTTCTAACCCTAAATGTATCGATGTATAAAAATGTTTTACTACTCGGTACTCTTAAACAAATTTACCTAAGTAGCATTTCGTAAACATATATTAAAGTGTGCAATTTGGTATGGAAAATTGAATGGCTTTTGGTTGTATGTTTGGTTAGATGCAAAGTGATCATAAGCCAGTGGCTGTGGTTGTAAAATACATTTACTCTTCTTCTAGCGTATATTGAAAATATAACAAGGTAAAGAATTATAATGAAAGAAAGCAACATGCATTTACATCGATAAACATGTAGTTGGTATACAGTATAAAGCACTAATATGTATAGTCAAATATAAGGGATGATATCAGTGAAAATTTCACTAAAAAAAGTCAACAAATTAATTAGTTTTATAATAAAATACAAGATATAGTGCGATTATTTGATTGCTTTGAAAAAAATAAATTTTAAATAGTGTATTCTTAAAAAAAGTCTAAACCCTATTAAAAATTTCGGCTCAATATATCAGCTGAAAATAATGAAAATCTTTAATAACTAGCGACTATCTGTTACACAACCGCTTGCGTTTATTATTTTCCTATATAATTTTCAAGGTAAATACATATGTATATGAATTTTAAATGTGAACAATTTAAATTTTGTCAGATCTTGGTCAAGTTTATTCCATTTATAGCTCAAAATTTTCAAGCGCTTTTTTAATCTTAAAATTATTTTCTATGTCTTCCGATTTGCTAATATTTTGCATACACATAAAGCCATTTAAATATTCCTTTTATACCCACCATCTAAAAGATTGTATATATATACAAGGTTTGTTTGGGTTTGAATTTGAGCAAAATCCGTAAGTAAACAACAAAGTTATGGGCAAAATATTAGAAGCACCCTTTGCTGCTAAATCAGTTTTTTGCTGATGTCTCTGAAAAAAAAAAACATGTAGAACAACGAAAAGTTAGAGGGTCAATATAAACTCGAAAACCGAAAATGGGCGTGGTATTTATTGAATATTACAAAGACAGGGTGTCTGTTGTATCTTTATTTTATAGTTTTCTGTCGATATCTATCAAATAAGAGTATGTACGATAACGAAACGTATTTTGTACGTATAGTTTGAAGGTCAATATAAACTTGGAAACCAAAAAGTAGGCTTGGTNNCAAATAAAAGTATATACGATAAAGAAATTTTGTACGTATAGTTTGAAGGTCGATGTAAATTTAGAAACCAAAAATAGGCTTGGTCCGCACACTTTACAGCCCACCTTCTATATAATGTAAAATTTGAAAAACTTGATGGTATAATACATTCGGCTGAGCCGAATATAACATTCGCACTTGTTTTTTATTTATTTTTCTTATGTTTTTTTAATTCGAATTTATTCAAGACCATCATTTTCCGAAAAATCAAAAAAATCGCAAAAGTGTGTAATTTTAACCTTCAATATCTTTAAAAGTTTTTAACAATTGTATTCATTTAAATTTAAAAATAATATAATTCAAAACTTTAGATTGCATTTTTGAAAAACTTTTAATACTTTAACCCTCCGTCATGCACATGTTCCGATAGTCACGTATGTATTGCATGTATCTGACCAGATACACTATGTTTTTCAGTACATTTATATAACAAATATGATTTTCTGGCCAGATATATGCGCTACGTATACGATGTATAGATGAAAAAATCCACATAAATTTTGTTTGATGTTTTTTAATGTGTTTTTTCATAAAACGAAAGGTAGCAATATTTGTAGAGAGTACTTGGAGACTCAAACCCCTAGTCAAATTAGAAATATGTTTAAATGACAGTTAAATTCGTAAAATATCTGGCCAGATACATGTGCATGACGGTGGGTTAATGTTTGCTAAAAAATGCAATATAAATTATTTTGGAACAAAATGATTCACTATTTTCAAGAATTGTTATTAAATATTTCTTAAATTTTTTCATACATTTTTTTTTTTTGTGAGTAAACTTTAGAATTCATATTTCATAATTTATTATTTGTGATATAAAAATAAAAATATCCTATTTATCTGTAATAGTTTTTGAGTTACTTGCCTTTAAATTTTTAAACACCATTATTTTGCATGTTCTTGGTAAAGTTTTTTCATATGTATCCTAGTATTTCAGAACCGATTTTATTACAAACCCTCACGAATTTGACCTTTTTTATATGAAAGTTTTGACTTAATACTACATTTTCTCAAATTTCAAAGCACGAATCGACAAGAGGAAAGTATTTTAAGAATCTTCAATATCTTTTTAAAAGTTTTAAATCAAAATCTACGGAACTTCGGAAAAACATAGCCGAACATTTAAAAAAAAAAAAAAAAATATTTTTGGGATAAATCATAAAGTCCTTTCTCAAGTCCTGACAATACTGTTGTCATAAACAGTCTTATTAAAAACACATTTATTTGTTAGTTCTCATTAGTTTTTGATATTTCTTGAAGACATATGTGAATTTATAAATTTAACATAAATAGTTTATATGGATAGTAAAGTTTTTTTTACAAAATAATTTAAATATTTTCCTAGAATGAAGCTGAAAATTTTTGCTAAATATAAGAAATATAAATTTTTGTGCAAATTAAAATTTTTAAATTTCTGATTTTTTTAGCCCTTTTAAAGCTACTTCTAAAATCAAAAAAGGCTAGGAAAAACTTTGAAGCTAATATGAGAATAGGCCTAACTTGCATCACTGATTACAAAGCTGAAACATTCGTTTAAATATTTTTGCTAAAAAAAATTTTATTTCAGATAAAATATTTTTGATTTCTCAAAAAAAAAAAACTTTTTGCTTTAATTAAAAAAATTGAAAATTAAATAATATATCTTTAAGAAATGTCAGAACTAAAAATTTAATAGGTTTTTTAATAAAACAATATATTAACTTTTTCTGGCAATATTTTGCCTTTTCTGTCCTTTTTTAAAATCCAATTTAGCTTCTTTATTTTTTATATAGTCCTGGCAACACTCGTAAAAATTTTAATTATTTAAATAAAAAATAAAATGAAAGATTTTGTACCCTTCACCACAGGTATATTAGTTTAAAAGTTGTTGAAATGGCGTTTATAAAGCCCACCGACAATTTCCACTTTTATATATGTCTAAAATTTTTTTGTTGTATTTTTGTTTGGTTTAAAACTGATGTAAAAAAATCTGTTGAAAAAAGCGGTTCAAATACGGATAAAAAAAGATTTATAAAAATCGTGTTTCGTTTTTTTGCTATAAAAGCTATCGATCATGAATATTTTTTCGAATTTCAGTTTTTAAATCAGTCAAATCAGTCCATAAATTTTTATGATACACTTTTTTTTAGTTTACATAGTTTAATACTGTTTTTGTCTTAAGATTATTGTTATTATTATATCATTCAAACAATTTAATTTATTGTTTATTGAATCTTTATTTCCCCACCATTCGAATTTTCTAAAATCCCGTCTTAGTGAATCTATTCGTTATGAGACTAATTCAAAGTCCATTGTTCTAGCCTTAGCCGTTTGATTATGCAATGATGAGTCAGTCTTAACCGTGATAAATGTTATATAAAATTTGAATTTTAAGAATTTTTAATAATTTAAAAATTACAATAAATTTTATTACCTATAGTTTAGAAAATTGTTATATTTTATTTACGTCCATAACTTCAAAATTAAATGAAATTATAACTCAAAATTTTACATGCATAAAAAGATTAGTTACGTCAACATTATATATTTTTTGCAATATTAAAAGTGCCCTTTTTCTTGAGATATAATTATTATTTTATACACAATTTTTAAAAATCTCATTCCTCATTCCAGGTATGGTAATTGAAGTTTGACTGAGTTCAATAATTGTTTAGCAACAGTAAAAGTTAAAGAAAATTGTATAAAGATTTCATTTAACTCTACATATAAAATGCATTCATGAAACGAATCTTAATTGGCTTATTGAACCAATAAATTTGGCTGAATAAAATAAGAAAATAACATTTTTACTTTGTTTTCTTAACACACAAGAACATACAAGTATTCTTAAAAATTTTCTTTATATCAAATTGGTTTTCTTTTAATTCCTTAAACATTTAATAAACCACTATAAAATAAATTTACGTTCTTCTTTTGTTTGGCTTGCACAAATGTATATAAACGCTTAACGTATCACATAAGCTGCAATTTATCAAATCCTACATGTTTAACCATACAAATAATTCACTTGAAAATCTCTTTTGCTTTATCTTTGTGTTGAAGCTAGAGCTTTTTTTTTTTTTGGTATGGTTTTCCCATATACTAACGTATATTTATTTTAAATTCATATATACTCACACATACTATATGTATGTATTGTGTATATGTGTTCAGAGCTGTCTCCTGTCATTTTTATTACTTTAGTAAATACTTATAAAGTATACGCAGTGTGTACATAAATATGTATATAAATACTTATAGTTCGTATATTGTCTCACTGCCACGGCACCTAATAAGCTTCAAACTGTATTTTAAAAACTCTAGAATGTATAAAATATGGTTTTAACAAAAAGCCAGTGGCGGTATTATTAGTTGAGAGGAAAAAGGTGTTTTTAATTTGTTTATTTGTTAGTGGCATAAATTCACTGTAATATTTTTTAAAATATTATTAAATTTGGTTGGCTTAAGAATACGAATACTGCTTTTTTTGGTACCTATGGTATCAGGTCCTTCCACGTTATTNAAAAACAAAAAAATAAAAATAATATATGTTTTTAAAATTTGTTTCATTTTATTTTGAAAAATAACTCTTTAAATATATTTGTTTGAAGGTTGGCCCTTTTTCGTTGTTTTCAGTTTTACTCAGTTTATTTTTCTTTTTTTTTTTTTTTCTGTTGCATTTATTATAAACCAAGTTATTTTGTGCGTACTACCACACAGCAGCAGTGCTAGTGTCGTTATCGTTAAAGCATTCTTGGTCTTGAAGTTGTTTTTTCCACTGTTTGTTAGTTGATTTTTTTTTATTTTGTTTTTTTGCCATTTTCTTTAACAGCTTACTTAAGCATAACAATTTCTATTCTTTATAGTTTGTATTGCTTTATTATGCCTTTTTTTCTGCAAGTTCACATGCATACGTACGTAGTACCAACATATATTTTTTATTTTATTTCTCAAACAACTGCATATGCTTTACAGTTAATAAAACCATTTTGTTCGCATGAAATATTATGTTGAATATGCTACCATAGCTGCATGCTTAGTTACAAAAAAAGCACAAAAATAAACAATATGAAATAAAAAAGCAACAAACAACTGCGAAAAAAAGGAAATAGGATTTAGTT
>MINK01176215.1:0-14505 GCA_001735545.1 Phormia regina | reverse complement strand
AACATTTGTAAGACGACCAAAGGGAAAGAGATTGGATCCAAAATACACTAACAAGACAGTTTTTCAGGCTAAGGTTTGGGGGCAATTCATATTATAAAAGATACTATGACTGGTATAAGATACGGAAAAATTTTAAACGATGTAATGTATCCAAACGCTGAGGAAAATATACCGCTAGTACGCATTTTGAAATGGCCTGCCCAATCACCAGATCTCAATCGAGTAGAAAATCCATGGGAAATAGTAGATCGCAAAATACGGATTCAAAATTAAACCAGAAAAGAAGATTTATCGGCTGTGGTTATAAGGGAATGGCAAATATTTCAAAAGAGACTATTGACTCTTTAATTGGTTCAATGCATCGTCGTTGTGAAGCAGTACTTAAAAACAAAGGATACCCAACAAAATACTCTTTAATTAGCGCCATCTGGAGGATTTTTAAAGTAATATATTAAGTCCGAAAAATATATTTTTCCATTCCTTAATTGGTTTTTTAATTTCGGAATAATTTTTATAATTATTTTACTTTAATTTAGCCAAATAATCACGTAAAAATTAAGAACACTTTGAAACTGTAGTAAAAACATGAAACAAGACACTTTTTCAATTAATTTTTTTTAAGTTGTGGCAAAAATAGGTTCTAACTGTTTTCTAACCTATAAAAACTTACATAAAACTTAAAAAAAATTGTATAATTTATTAAAATTTTGTTATATCCTTCTTCAAATTAAAGTAATTTTTAAGCTTTAAGTATAAATATATATGCATTTGAGCAATAATATGTATATATTTAAGACCCTATATTTAAAAGATAATAATAGTTTTAATCTAACAATATTCCGAGTTATCGAAAAAACAAAATTTTGAGGCATTTTATCAAAAAATAAATTTTTGACGATTTTTTTCTTAAAACATTTTAAAACAAGCTTTTTTTAAATTCTCTGATTTTAGCGACCTCTAGTAGCTATAAAAACTTAATTCCAAAAGATATTTTTAAATTTTATGATCCATATTGTTACCTTTCCAAAAACGTACTTTTAAGCTCAATTTGATCTTTGTCTATGAAACAAAACACTGTGCGGCCTAACAAAACGCATTTTTATGCAGTGCAGTGGCATGCCACAAACGAGCGAGTATGAATGGAAGCAGATTCTTTTTATTTTCTTATTATTAAAAACTACTGGACTGTTAACTGGTTGGCTAACAATTAATTTGGTATTCACTCATTCACTAAACAACACTAACACACGCATACTCTTAAAAGAGGCATTAAATAAACGCTTTACTTTATTTTACACTAAACATTTACACACATTTAAACATATTCCTAACAATGAATGATCAAAGAAGAAAAAGAAGAATAGCTATTCGGGGTTGGCCATTCACTAGTCGAATATAATTTGCTAAAAATTATAGTAGCAAAAAAAGCATAAAAAAATACTATTTGCCACGCATTACTTAGCTACTGTTGTTGCAAATGTTATTTCTAACAAAAACTTAAACGAATGATGGTGATGATTATGAGGCGGATGGATGAATGGATTGTTGGTTGATGGTTACCCATGTTGATATGTTTAGGATCATATTTAATGCATACTCTAACAGTAGCAGGAGTTTCAACTACTTCTTTGGCACATTTTAGCATTGATGCTCACGATCATGATGATTGCTCCTTTGCGACATTGATGCTTATGTTGCGTGTCTTTAAGGTATGTGAATAATGTTGGCGGCGCTTTAGAGAGAAATTATTTTTTCTTAAAAGTTATTTCTTGAAAATATTCAATAGACACAAGACACAATCAAATCGATCACTTAACTATTCATATACTCTCATCACTTTATAGAAAAATGTAATCGTTTGGTAGGTTGTATAGATATGAGTGTGAGTTGTATTTGATGTAAGAGTGGAACTACCTTGAGGGAAAAAGTGGGCCTGAACATTAGGTTAAAATAACATTTGGAACTATTGTTATCTTAAATACACGAAAAGAAAATTTGTACAAGTTTTAAATTCGGTTCAAATTTTGGTCCTTAGAAGATGAGAACTCTCTTAGAAATAAATTTGTAACTTCTGATGCGCTAAATGGATTTGCATCAAATTTATTATAAACGTAGCAGAGGAAAGTACAATGTTACAATAATAAAAGGAAAGGGAATCCCATAATTCCCAAATTTTTCTGCAACTCGGTAAATATATCGACTTCAATTTTTTTTTTAAGATAAAATTAATAAAATCGGAAATAGAAAAAAGGGACCCAGAACATGCAAATAAAATGAACAGGAAATATAAGAGAAGAACATTCTTCTAATGACCACTAATTAACAACTTCCGTACTTTGTTTTATTCAACGAACATGTTCATTAAATTTATGTACCAATAAGTTGAATCAATGAATTTTAATATTAATGCATATAATAAATTGTTTCAACATAAATGTACAGTTAAACATGTCAAAACTAGGGTACAAATTCATTGATTCATTGAACATTTTCGTGCGCATACACTGAACAAAAACGGTATATAAATACAAGGGAAAAGTTCATTGCTTTAGTGAATTCGTATACTAATTTACAGGTTCATTAAAAATAATGTGTTGCATTACATTAATATCAAAATTCAATGTACAAGTTCATTGTTTAAATTTATTCGTAGATTGAATCATTAAAATTCCAATAATGAGTACATAGATATCAATGAATTTATACTTTGTCCCAATGAAACTACATATTAAAATAATAGATTAGTTCAGTACTTTTGGTTTCTATTTCAAATTAGATGATTAAATTGTCTTATTAATATTATTATTAAAGAAATATTTAATTCACTCAATTCTTAAATCAATCAATGTATGTATATATAAATTGAATCGACAAATTCAATGTACTAATTCATTGAGTTAATATTTTTATGTATCAAGTAATTGATTTACTTATTTTATTAAGAAATAAATTTAATTAATTTAATTCTATGTTCGTTTTATTAGAGTTTAATTTTTTCATAAAATTTTAACGAAAATGTTCATTGAAACAATGAATTCTTACATTAAATTAAATATTAAAGTTTTTTTTTTCAACTGGCTTGATTGAAGTAAAAGTTTACCCAGGTGTAAGGGAGTGTTAAATAGAACTGTATAGGCCACAAGAATGAAATTCTCAAGGAAACGGAAGAAGAGGAAGACCAGCAGACACCTGGCGGCGACAAGTCGAATATGAGACAAATGCAACAGGAAGGAGATGGGCCGACATAAAAATAATGTCTCAAAACCGATCCGAAAGGAAGAACCTATTGCAAAGAAAACATGTTACCATTAACCAAATTTTAGTTCCTTAACCGATTTCAAATGATTTTAATATCACCATAGCTTTCGAGGTATATAAATTTGAAATTTTATCACATTTACGAGATTTCGGTCTTTTTACTCGGATTATGGATTTAATTATTATTTTCTTGTTGAATACACATAAAGTCTATTCAAATTTACATTATAACACCTTCAGACTAAGTTCTTTCCTAGACCACTAGGTTGCTCCTCAAGCCCCATTATTGTTACAACTTTTACTATAAAAAAGCCTCTATTTTGAATGAATGGATTTTTCATGAGTATGCGAAAAAAAACTACATACTATTACACCAACAACATTACAAAAGTTCAAAAGGAACCTGCGCTTTAAAGCGGCATCTTTTCATCTACAATTTGTTTCAATGATGCCAATAACAATAATACATCTTCTTCTCAATTGTTTATTTTTTTTTTGGTCTTTCACAGCTTCTAAACTAATCATTACACTCAAAAAAAAAAAAAAAGCATCAGCAAATAAAAACGAAGTGTTGATGATAATGATGATGACGATCATTTGGCAGAAAAATTCAAAAGGAGGCAAAAGGTAGGCATGTTTAAATGTAAAAAGAAAATAAAATAATGTTTTCAAAGGAATTTTTGCTACTAGTTTGTAATTTTATAGAACGGTTGACATCAAAAGCCACTGTCAAAGTGAGAAGAAAAGAAATGAAAGAAAAGAAAAGAAAAAAATGATCGAATCAAGTCAAGTTAAAATGAATTGAAATGATTCAGTCACTCAGTTAACGAATCATACCAATTGTTCATCATTTTTGCTTTAGAGTATAAAATTAACACTTGAACATATTAAATTCTGACTTTTATATATTTCTACCTTTTTTTGTTACTATCTAATAATTGCAATTTAATGGTTATTTTTTATTATTATTATTATTGAAGCAACTATATATAGTATAATAGAGTTATATCTATAATAGTATTACAAGTTGTAATCATTCACTCCTTCAATTGGCCTTAAAAGTTTAGAAATTTGTATTATTTCTTTATAAGTATTTTAGTTCTTTCTTCTTAGTTTTTAAATTCTTTAGTTTTTTTTTGTTATATTTTGTTCATACAGTCATTAAAAGTCTTTTGAAATTGGTTTATAAACGTGAACTTTTCAATAATCTTTTCAACACAATCAATTTATTTTGTTTTGCTTTTTTTCCTTTTTGTTTTATGTGATAGAGTATAATAGTTTAATGCGAGGGTTGGTTAAAAAATTATTTGAATTATTTAGTTTAGAAAGCTTTTTCTTTAATTTCAAATTGTTTAAGGTATTAAAATTATTTGTTATTGAAACTTAACTTAACTCCTTAACATTAACCGTTTTTTTTTTTTTCTTTAAACCTCGTATTATATTACTACTAAAGTACCGCCACCATATGGACTATAATGTTAACAAAATAGTTTTTAGATATTCTTTTTGGATAACTATAAAAACCAAAGCAAACGTTGAAAAAATTCATCTATTTTAAAGTCCAGTTTAAAGTTTTTTTTTTTTATATAAATATTTTGCTACTTAAATGTAGAGCTTTTGTTGCTGGTGGCACATTAACACGATCATCAATAATATGGAATGTTGCAAGTTCATTTATTAAAACAATATTCGATTAACTAAAGCACAACAATACATTCATATCGATATAAACTATATACCACAATTTGTAAATGTATTTAGTTACAATTTAATGTATTAGATTTGAAAAAAATAAAAATAAATAACCCAACTATCAAATTTTGTTTTGAAATGAGATCTTATGAAAAGTTTTATAAATTTCATACGATTTCTTAAAAAATTGTTTAATTAATTCATTAATTAATTTGAATAGACTTTGAATAAACAAGATATAACATTCGATGCACAAAATTAATAATAATCATAACAATATAATAACAATATTAAAGTCTATAATTAATTTCAGGCCGGAATGTTGTAAATTGACCGATATCTTGTAAATTATGATAAAATTTCAAATTTATATACCTCGAAGGCTACAATCCAGCAAAAATAAACAGAAGTCATTTTTAAGGAAGTGCATTTTCATTACTTCCAAAGTATCAATAGACATATATTTTCGGGATCTCAAAAAGTAATAAAAACAACATCCAAGGATGTAATTAAAAATGAATTCAGAAGATCTTTTTTCAAATATTTGTTACGAAAAATTAAATTTATTCAAAAAGTTATTAGTTTATATACAAATTTCATTAAATTTTCCGGCAGCGATAAAAAGAAAAATCCAATCATTTGAAATCGGTTAAGGAACAAAAATTTAGCTAGTAGTAACAAGTTTTCTTTGTCATAGATACTCTACTTTGAGCCCCTATAGCTCGGCTTTTAAAATTTAATACTACCCTACATAAGTTTAACATAAATTCAACCGGCTGATCTACAAAAAAATAAAAAAATCGATTCCTCCCAACTTTAGTATTTGATTTAATGTAAGAATTTATTGTTTTAAAGAAAAAATTCATTAAAATTTTATGAAAAATTTGAAACTATAACAAAAAGTATTGAATTAAATTAATTAAATTTATTTCTTAATAAAATAAGTAAAACCGATACTTGATATATAAAAATAAGAATTCAATTAATTTGTTGCTTCAAGGTACAAATACAATGATTGATTTTAGAAGAGTTAAATAGTTCATTAAGAATAATATTATTAAGACAATTTAATAATCTAATTGAAAATAAAAACCTATAATACAGAGCAAGACTATTATTTTTATTATTTTATACATTCATTGGGACAAAGTATAAATTCATTGATATCTATATATCATTCAATGGAATTATTTGTTTGTATTTAATGAATAACTTTATTGAATCAGTCTATGAATAAATTTAATCAATAAACTTGTACTTTGAATTATAATATTAATAAAATACAATACATTGTTTCAATGAACCTGCATATAGGATCAAAAATAGTGTACAAATTCTTCAAAAAGCAAAAAAAAAAAAAAAAAAAAAGAACTTTTTCATTATATTTATGTAACGTTGTAATCTGATTTAGTTACTTTTTTCTCTTCGTATTTAAAAGTTGGTGCTACACTGTAAATAAAAAATTACGTAAACGCTATGTATTGTTATACTTTTACATTAAAGTTTATTAATTCCATTTTTTATTTTAATTTTTATGAAGAATTAAACGAGAGAAGAAAGTATAGTCGGTCAAGACCGACCATATGATACCCTACACCATTGCCTATGTGTACTAAAATTCGGAAAGGAGCCAAGTATTGACCTATACTTGTATTAAGTGGAAAATAAAAACCTTAATATTGCAGAATATTACATCAATACTAAGATTCACATGCATTTATGCACTTTTTGGTGATTCCTGAAATTGGGTCTTAATATGGGAGCTATGGTCAATTATGGACCGATCTTAATGAAATTTTGCAGGGTCACTTATACTTACATAAATGTTATATCTGTCAAATATTAAATTAATATTTTTATGGGATTTAAGCACCTTAAAGTCATTTTCGAAAGAGTGGTTCATATGGGAGCTATGAAAAATTATAGACCGATCGATGAAATTTGGCATATAGATTTATGCTTACATAAGACTTACTTGTGTTAAATTTCATTAAAATATTTAAATTTTTAAGGTATTTTTGAGTGTTAAAACTTGTATTGGGGGGCTAGGTTGAAATAATGGGCCGATCATGACCAATTAAATAGGCTTCGTCCTTGTGTCAAAATATCATATGTACCAAAGTTTCATCCAACTAATCTCTAAAATTGCGACCTGTACTTTGCGCAAAGTTTAACATGACAGCCCAGCCAGCCAACCAGACTGGACGGACATCGTTTAAATCGACTCGTAAAAGTGATTCTGAGTTCGAAACGGTAGTCTTTAAGGTGGGTGTAGGACATTTTTTCTCTGCGTTACATATTTGCACAAACGCATAATACCCAACCAACATTTGTGGGTAGGGTATAAAGATGTTATATAGACCATATACACTTGATTATTTGTCAGTAATGTTGAATGGGACCATACGCTATTGAACTCGCATTTAATTACTTTCAGAACGTAGTTCTCTAACGTAAAATATTCATATTTTTCTAAAATTATATAAATGCATATTTATTAAATAAAATATACAACTATTGTAATTTAATAAGTTTAAAATCGTTATCGATACTCGTTATTCGTTTAGGTTTTCCTACATTGATGGTAGGTTGTCCACTCATACAAGATTTATTCGATATTGGACGGAAAATTTTTGTATTCTTTTTTGAGCAGAATGAAAAAATTTTCATTAGATAAAAAAATATTTGATAAATTTGATTAATCTAATTTTTAAAACGAGTTTTTTGTTAAATAATTATATTTGTACATAAATACATTTTAGAAATTATAAGTTTAAAAAGTTTCGTGATATTGAAAATTTTGTTAAGGGTATATAAATTTACAAAATCAATTTTAATAATTTCGGATAAAGGCTTTTATGGTCACTGAAAATAAAAAATTTATTAAAAATAACATAATGGTAAAACGTAAATTATAATTCTTTATAATTAATTTTTTAAAATAAAATTTAATGAACTAAATAAATAATAATTTTGTCTGTAATTAAATATTGCTGCAATTTTGTGTATTTGATTTATTTTATGTTAATGAAAGTTTCGTTCCAGTCAGTTGGTTGCCAATTGCCCATTTTCAATCTGTTTAGCCACCAAAAAATTAATTTAGCCATTAGCCATTTTTAGCCACTTTTATTTGCATTTAGCAATTCTATATTTTCATGTTATTTTTTTCAATTGAATTCAATTGATATCGGTAGTAAAAAATCTAGTCAATAAAAATAATTCAACAATATAAATTAAAAAAATATACCTAAAAATTGCCAAAGAAAGTATAATCCAAAACAACAAATTATTTAAAAATGTGTTGTTGTTTCAAATACATGTTTAATTGAACGAAACTTTGTTCGCATTTAGAGGAAAATTTATTTTCAAAATTAATATTATTTTTTAAACTGGAAAGCATTATGCGATTTACTTATTCTTTGGAATAATCCAAAAGGAAATCCAAATGTTTATTCGATCACACGAATAATTAAAATAATTACTAAAATTTTTTTCGATCAAAACTTCAATGTCGAATAATTAGACAACTCTAGTCAAATGTTTTGTTTGATTTACAGTTTAATTTTTTATCTCTGGTAAATTTTAGGAAAAACGTATATCATATAAACCATGCAAAAATACCAAAACAATAAAGATACTGACAAATTCAGTTCTACATTAGACAAATTTTTATTTTGATAAAATTTTTACTTTTGTCTTATAAAATTTGTCTAATGTAGACTCAAAGCTTTAGGGTTAAGGTCCAACAGTGTCGCAAATGCAGCTGTTTTAACCGTCTTATGCAACGTGTGAGTGTCAAATTGTTTTGTATTCCCATGTAAATTTTTTCGTGAGTAATTTTTAGTCTTCCTCTCTTTTATTCTCTCATAATTTCTGTTCATAGCATTTTGACATTGTAGTGCGGTAGTTTTTACACTAACAAAATACAAGGAATTGTTGTTTTTGTAGATGTGCGAGTACTTTGTAATTATACTATGGTTGCAATGAAAAGTTGACTGGTTGGCCCTTTAGTGTATTTTAACTACATTACGTAAGGCGTCGCACTGAAAAACAATGAAATTGTTATTAATTTTTTTTTTTTTTTTTTTTTTTTTTTTTTGCAAATTAATAAAAATATAATAGCTATTAAAATTTTGGAGTAAATGTTGTTATAAATCTTTATATTACAATATTTACTAAAATTTCTATTAACGTTACGTACTTTTGGCTTCACAAAATTGAAATCTTGGAAACGTAAACCACATAATTTCGAAAATAATTTATGAAAATTAAAATATTCATCATCGAAAGATAAGGCAATATTTAAGGATGTAATAACCGAAAAATTTTCTTTGTGGGACATTTTGTTTTGCTTTTACCACGTTTTTTGTGACTTCTATAAAGTCATGAAAAATGATGTTACGTTGTTTTGCATTTTCGGTGACGATATGTTAATGGTAGATATTGTTGATGAAAGCAAACTAATTTTTTCTTTGTCATAGTAGTGTTACAGTTGTTACAATAAATAAAAGCTAAAAGGTAGTTCATGAGCTAACTTGAAACCTAACGTGAAATAACCAAAGGCAAACTTGATATCAGATTAAGCCGCTTGTAATGGGGACCAAAAATACCTCTCTGACTACCATATTAATATTCTAATCGAGATTATTCATAAAACATATAATCAAATACAATATGCATTAATATTTCAAATGATTCAACGTATACAACCTAATACATAAAAACAAATTACATAGTCTCGAGTTATTTCACGTTTTACATCTTTATTTAATTGCGCTAAATTTTACTTGGAATGGTCCATCTCCATTTTTTCTGCTTCACACTACATATATTTAATATACAATCTGTAAAAAATCATAAAAAATTTTTATTTAAATTTGTTTAAACATGTGCTTCTTATATGTGCCAAAAAGTATACATCTAATAAATCATTGATGCGTTTTCGCAACACCTGATATCTCGGAAACTAAAACAGCTATGTACGGGAACGAGTAGTGGTCTGAAATTGGTTAATTTATTTTTTAATAAAATTTTGATATCTTACTCAACGTCTCCACAAAGAAATTTGTATTTCCTAACATAAGAAAAAACGTAGGCAGAATAACGGAAACAAAATTTAATTTCCAACTTTATGTTAAGGAGAGAAGAGACCGTAGATGAGAAATTTTAATTTCAGTTTGCCTTTTTTAACAAAAATCTTATTCTTTAAAAAAAATTGTGTATTTAACATCTTTGTTAATTAAACATTTAAAAATAGAATAAAAAATTTGACAGGTTATGTTAAACATTATTGCTGATCTTAGCATTTAAACATTTATTGCGAAATAGATTGCGCAATAGATTATATAGTTTTAAATTTATTACAGAATATTATAGTTTTAAGAAAATCCTCCGTCTATTAACGTGTTTCAGTGTCACAAGAAGTTATAGTTACCTAAGCTGGTGTTTTAAATAAAATAGACAAATTTGTCAAAAAGACCTTCTCTTCTGTAGAATTTTAAACACCGCTAAGTAAATTTTTATATTTAGCTGGCATACAATCGTACTAAATGAATTTCTCCTTTGCGGTATTTACAAAGGCCGGCTAAAATCCGAAAATTTTTTCTATACTTTTCCATGTATATGCAAAAAAAAAAAAAAATTGCAATAATATAATAAATTCCTTTAAAAAGTGAAAAAATTATCATTTATATAGAATACTCCTCCTGGGGTACATTCGTCATAATACAAATTAACTTAACTTGAAGATAGTCAGTATCAAAAAGAGACTTAAATATAAGACAACATTTCAAGGATTTTATCACTAAAGAAAATTTATTGATATCGTGAACGGTTTTGAAAATAAAGCATTTAAAAAAAAGTTTACTTCCATGTTAATGTGTTAAATAATTAAATAAATCGAATTGATATGTTTTTGCCTTTGAAATGTATGAAAAACAAGTTAATTGTTACAAGTTAATTGTGATATAAACAGCGAGTGTTTTTTTTTTTTTTTGAACTAATATATAATAATCTTATAATAATTTTCAGCCCTAAATAGCTACTGTTCTCCCAAAAATCCCTTAATTTTAGAGGTTAGTATACATTTTTCAAAATAGTCAATATCATAAAATAAAATAAAATTTCTGAATATTTTTATAGTTAATGCAATGACCGAAAATTTTTGATACACTCCCTCCCTTCAACTTTTAAATAAATACTTGATGAACACTGAATATCAAATTTTTACTGTTTTTTACTATTACATTTAAAATAATGGAAAATTAATTACTTAAAATCAACTATAATAGTCAATCCGTACAATAATCATTTTGTTTCGGAGATTTGTGTATTTTTTTTTTTTTTTTTACTTTATAGTATCAAATAATTATTACAGTTATTTTTAATTGTTGTCAGTGCACTCTTGTTGAAATATATATAGTTCTATTTTGCCTAAAACTTCATATCCTGTGGAAAAATATATGTTTTCTATAGTTTTTGAGTAAAAAGAAAATACAAATTAAAATATTATTGATATTGCTATCTTATATGCATGGGTTTTGTGTGAATTGACAGAACTATAAGCAAAAAAGAAAAACACAAAACTTTTGCATGAAAATTTTCAAACTATTGAGATCTTTTACGCGTTTTTACACTTAATTATATAATTTTACTTTTTTAACAATTTTGAACACTTTTATATTTTATTTTGCACAAACCACAAAAAATATTTTATTTATTTTTGACATTTTATTTTGTTAATTTTAGAAATTATTGTAGAATAGAGTTTCTATTTCTGTATTGAAAATTAATTTAATCCCATTTTATAAAACTCTGTGCATGTTGGGAAAATAAAAGATCACTAATATATTTAAGTTTAGGTACCTCTGTTAAAGAGTAAGACGACTTGTATAAACAAAAACTATAAATTAATGTGAACTTTTGGATCACCTTAGAGGTCATATTGTTATACTAGGGAGATAATATTTTATAAGCTCCAGCCTTCGATTATATTCAATGACAAAAGCATTTTATTAAAACCAAATTTGGATTTACATCTTTTAGTACTTTAGATACCTAATTGTCAGAAGTTGTCAAAAATGCCACTAGATTGTATATTTGTGTATTTTTAATAAAAGTATTGTGAAAAGAAAATAATTTTTAAGATTCAGTGACTGAGAGTTAAAATTACACATAAATTACGCATGAAATTTATTACACATGGCTACACATGTGAATAAAAATTACACAGGAAGTGGCGACACTGCTTTCAACTGCCAAATAGTAAGTGTCTTTGTGTCAACTAGTTCTCAATTGGAACTTTGGTGACGAGTTAGGTGTCAATTGGTACTCAACTGGTACTGAGGAAACGGTTCATTAATATAATTGGCACAAATTTTTCGCAGGGAGTATATATTAACTAATAAATTGTTTTTTGTTTATGTTATTAACTCTTCTCAATTTCTTTCATTCTTATTATCAGCGTTTTAGTAGATGAAGTAAATTGTTTTGTAAAATGTTTCATTCCATTTCTATTTTTGATTTTTGATGTTTTAATGACAAATATTTTTTTATTTTTTATTTTAGGTAAAACATTGCATAGAGTTACAAAATGGAACAACATTTCTGCGGCACGGGGTTTCTCAGTCAATTCGGATACACGATATTCATAAGTACTCTAATCTAATTATCGTTTTGAGTTTACTTAACAATTTTAAAGAAAATTTTAATAATAACTATTTCATTCAAAACTTTCAGATTATATCTTATCACGGACTCCCCCAACACACTTCATAATAGGTTTTGGTCGTTATGAATACAAAACTTCTACCAAAGTGGTATGTAAGTGCCGAGTAATAATTTTTACTAAAGAAATCGTCATAATATATAAACAAAAGTCATTAAGGTAAATGGTAATTGTATGTATGAGCATTTGCTCGGTATGGTTTTGACGGAATCTTTTTAATGAAAAGATAATTGTGAAAGGTCTGTGCTGGAATTTATTGAAAATAATCTTAGGATCTCAATTTGAGTGAAATACTCCACTCTTATAGAGTGTTAAAATAATTAAGAACTTCCTCCTCTATGAAGGGGATAATCAAAACAACTCCAGAAGTTTACTATGTCTTTTCATTTTGTATAATAAATATTTTTATTATTAAGTTCCAACAACAAAAATATTTTTGTAATTCTAACTTTATTTGAAATACACATATTTTACTGACTACATAAAAATATGGGTTTACATCATAAACCTCTTCCAATCTACAAACACCAATCTAGGTAAATTCCAAAAGTTTTTCTAATTCCTAGATATCTGTATTTTATATTTTTAAAGATAATATAATTTTGTTATTATGAATGAGTTTGAGAAATACAAATTTTCTAATAGGTCTCACCAGCTTATATTTTCAGAATTATTAATACATATGTGAAATAGACCGAACATCATTTTTGTATGGTTTTAAGAAATTCGAATACAGTTAATAAGTACTTCTAATATACAATTTAAAATTTCAAAAGCAGAAAAAATTCAAACTACTACAACAAGTTTATAGTCTATAATTGCCTATGTTTGTTGTCATGTAACTTGTAACATTTTAGACACATTATGATGTTTTAAGTGGTTTTAGAAGAAAAAAAAAAAAACAAATACACCTATGGAAGATAAATGGCGTGTATGTTGACGATGACTACAGCGACAACGACAACGACTTTCCCCCTTTTAAGTATTGATAAACGCCATGAAATCTATCATTTTCCCACGATTTTATACAATGGATTGATTAGTTCAAATATAAATCATACTTCAATTCGTAGTAAGTATAAGTATACATATGACATTATTTGTTGTTACAAAAAGGTGCGTAAAACTAGTAGATTGAATACAATAATAATATTAAAACAAAAAATACAATAATAATAAAGTGAAATATTGTTCATCCAGAGTAACAACTTAAAGTTATGTAAAAAATATCTTGATGTACATGACTGCATTCTGTATCTTTTTCTCTATAGGGTATGAAAGGAAATTCCATATTTGTATTAAATGACTTAAGACTTATTAAATATAACAAAATTATAAATCGACTTCTAATCGCTAATAAGAACTACATTTTTGGGTCAAACTGTTTGTTTAATGACAAAAATTTGTATGTCAAAGTACGATTTAAATTTATTTTTTTAAATAAATATTTCTTAATTATGTTAAGAAAAACCATTTTTTCCTTTTGTAGTTTATGTAGCAAATTTTGGTTTTAATTTAATTATGATCGGACGTTTTTTATTTAATTCTGTTTAGAACTCCACAAATTTGGTGACCACATATGCTTACTACATTACTACGACTACTTCTGCTGATGAAGGACCTCCGAACAATCTTAATACAACAGAACACACACAGAAAAAAGATTTGTTGGAAAATATTCACTTAAAATTATCTTAATTTTATTATAATTACTGAAAATATGTCAATTTTTATAGTTTTTCTATATTAACATTTAGGAAGTTATAATCAGAGTAGGAAGAACGGTCTTTTTTTTTTTTTATACCCACCATCAAAAAGATGGGGGGTAT
>MINK01176213.1:0-10285 GCA_001735545.1 Phormia regina | reverse complement strand
ATAGGGGATTCATATCTTCCAGTCAAGCAAGTCTTTAAATCGGGTATATTTGTAATGTTTTTTGGGACCAGCAAAATGGATAACTGTTGCTGTACACGGTCAGTTTAATTAGGCTTGTCAAAAGGAATGTACAAAAACTATGTGAAGGTAAACTTTATTAGTACATATTTAAAAAAGTAACACTGCTAAATTAGTTGCACTTTTTCAGATAACTTTCCAGTATTCCAATTAATAATAAGCTTATAAGGTAATATCTTGCTATGTTTTTTCATATTAAACTTTACATTTTATTACTTTATAGGAAAAAGCTCTTGTTATCATCTCCTTTATCAATATAATTTTAATAAAAAGTATTAATTAACTTAAAACTAAAATATTTTAAATTATTTATTAATAAGAAAATAAATTTTATTTAATAATTTTATTGATTTTAAAATAATGATTGTTTGAAAATATGTTTGTTGAAAGAATTTTGTGATAGGTCCGATTTCATTTAAAAAAAAATTATGAAGTTTACAAATTTTGTTATTGAATACGAATTTTAATTCTTTCTGTGTACATTTATTATATTTTTTATTCTACTGTATAAAAAAGTTATAAAAACAATGATAAACATGTTTGTGTGATTGGCATAGCAATCATAAAATCGTGATGATGATTATGGCTGAGTCGGTAAACCAAATTCCTCTAGTAATAATGCAATTGATTCCTTAATGGATTTTCAAATGAAAGCAAACACCAAACAATATTTTATTAAAATATTTTATGATTTCCGTTTAGAATTTTATACTCAATAAACTGTTAAACGGTTTCAATGTAATAAATACAACGAAATAAAAACAATATGACGATCCATCATGTGTAATTGCATACATGACTTTACATATCTGTATGTACATATATATGTATGTATGTATGTATGTATGTATGTTCCCACACAAACATATGAGTATGAATTAAAAATAAATAATTTCCGAAACATTGCAAATGTCTGTCGAAGAAATAGAAAAAATGTCGGAAACGAGGAATAACGATAACACAACCTCTTACTCGTAAGAATGAAGAGAAACTAATTGTTTACATGGCAAAGAACCGTTAAATGTTTCATTTTCAATATGTTTCCAGGATGAAAATATGAGAAGCACTAAATGAACCAGAGTGCAGAAAGTGAAATGTTGATACGTAGAGAAAAAGACACAGAGAATTCGAGAGTGTTTGTTTGTGTGTATGTATACAAATGAAAACTAAACATTAAATGTTCATCTGTCCGCTTTTAAAAGAGCATGTTAGCATATGTTTGTCTTTATTTGTTTGTTTGTTGGTTTAAGGATTCGTATATTTTCGTACGAGTTTATTTTTGTTATTGTTATGATTATTTGATTATGAGGTTAAATTAAATTGAAAGTTTAGCTTAATTATAATAATGAAAATAAAATCATGAAATATTATATCTTTCATAGCTCTACACATCATGTATAACATAGTCAAACATACATACAAACGTACATGCATATACATATGTATGTGTTCAAATTTAGAAAATTGTAATTGTGTACACGTGAAAATAGACAAAAATTGTGTAGTAATACCCCTCACACGATGCCTAAAAAATTAGTTTAATATATAAAATTGATGACGAGTCTAACATTTCATCAAATGGGCGTCAAGGGATTCGTAATTTTTAACCTATCAAGAAAAAATATAAAAAAAAAACACTTTCGCAAAAATTTAGATCAATAAAGAATAGATTTTTCGTGTTTGAATAATGAAGTCTTTTAAGCTAAATTTATTTTTATATCCCATAAACTTCTCTGCGAAATAAAAGTTTTGAGTACTTAGCATTGTGAAGTCGCACCATTTAATTTAATTTTTATAATTTTATTTCACATTACAATTATTTGCAAGATAATTTAATTAAAAATGTAATCATTAACCCCCAACCCTTTACGGGAGTACACCAATTAACATTTTATGAAGCTAAGTCGGAGCACCATAACCTAGAAACAACCGAATTCATATGATGGTGACGGAAAAATATAATCGAAGTGAAGCAGGGCGTAACGAATAAAACGTCGTTGAACCTTCTTAATACGAGCAATGTGAACATTACAATGTGGACTCCAAATAATAGCACCATACTCTAATTTAGACCGAACAAATGATGAAAACAAAAACTTTAACGTATAAGGATCCGAGAAATCGGAAGAATTTCTCTTTATAAATGCTAAAGATGAGTAAACTTTAGGCAATAAATAATCTAAATGTGATTTAAAACTCAAATAAGATACCTAAATCCTTAATTTCATGAACTTTACTAATACTTTCAGTACCAAGATTGAATAACAAATTTAATGGTTTATTAGAACGTGAATATGTAATATGAAAGCATTTATTAAAATTAAATTTTAAATGATTATTAACACACCAAATGTTTAAGTTGTCAAGATCACTTTGAAAACATTTAGCATCATTAGCATGAATAAAATACAAAAATTATTGTTTAAATACCTTTTAATGCAATTACATTTTTTAGATGCAATCATTATTAAATATACTAAATCATTTTCTTTTTTTTTTTTTTCATTTTTGCATTTTTTCAGTTAAATGACGCAAATTAAGTTCTCCCGATTTTTTTTAGATTTTTTTTTTTTAATTTTTTCTTTACATCTGAAGTAAAATTTTAAAAACTTCCCATAAATTGTTTCAAAAATATATACCAAAAGTGTAATATATACTCCAAAAATAAAAAAATATGCTTAAAAAGGCATATAAATTATCATAATGCGTTCAGATCTTATCATATATATTGACAGTCTGTATTAAATGAGTATATTGTAATAATGTATATTGTTAGCTAAAACAAAACAGCTTACAATCACCCCTTTTATGTAAGTCGTTGTCGACGTCGTCGTCAATTCGTAGTCGTTGTCATTT
This sequence comes from Phormia regina, assembly GCA_001735545.1. NCBI lineage: Eukaryota > Metazoa > Arthropoda > Insecta > Diptera > Calliphoridae > Phormia > Phormia regina. Next base: position 7,351 of record MINK01176213.1, on the reverse strand, counting down.
TAAATCGACATCGACATCACCTCGAAACTAAATTCGTATTTTTTAATATTATTGTGTGACGTCGACTTGTTATCGATAATTTAAAGGAAATAAATATTTTCTCTAAATATTTTGTGACAATTGTTTATTTTTATTTATTATTTATATACAATAATGTGTTCTTTTCAAAATATATTAGTGTATATAAGATATGAAGAGTGAAATTTTATCTATTTCATAGCGAAGCTATAGTCAATTATGGAACGACCTTTACGAAATTTGGCATACAGATACGTAAAAAAAACTTATTTGTGATAAATTTCATTAAAATATTTCTATTTTAAGGGGATTTATAAGGTTAAAAACTCTATTCCGGGAGGAAATTATGTATGGAGACCAGGTGAGATAATGGGTCGGTCATAAGCAAATTCAAGAGTTTCTTGTGTTGAAAAGCATATGTACAAATTCTCATCAATTTATCTTTGATGGGCTGCCGGCCGACCAGGTCAAAAGACGGACATGGAAAAATCAACTCAGAAAGTGATTCTGAGTCAGATGGTATACTTTAAGGTTGGGGTGGTAAGGTTTTTTCTCTGCGGTAAATAATTTACACAAACACATATACCCCAACCACTTATGGTGGAGTAGGGAATAAATATAAGGATACACAACATATTTTAAATAAAGAAATAATTATACCTAATTCTTAAAATTATGTCTTTTCCTTCACTTTGCCAATTTACACAAACACATGTACCCCAACCACTTATGGTGGAGTAGGGAATAAATATAAGGATACACAACATATTTTAAATATAGAAATAATTATACATAATTCTTAAAATTATGTCTTTTCCTTCACTTTGCCAACTTTCATTCTGAGTCGACATCAAAAAATGTGTCGACGAAATCAGAGTCGTTTCAAGTCGACGTTGACTTTAAATCGACTTAGAAAATTACAAAACTTTGTCNNGTCAATATTGAAATCACAAATACCATTTCTGTTTTTCGACGTGACTTGCTGTCGACAACTACATACATAATAGGGGTTAATATTTTTGAGCAAACTAATAAATCATTACATAATTATGGAAAAGAAAATATCAAATCAAACTTAAACGAAAGCATATGATTCTTTAGCCAACATATATATTTTCTTCTAGGTGTCACGTAAGAAATAAAAAAGGAACATTTTAAATACTTAATTTAAAATTTATATTATTTTAATATTTGTAAAATTATAAATATGCTATTGACATTTTAACACATTAAAATATGAAATTCTTGTCGTGATCATGATGTTCATTTTTGTTATTGTCTCTTAAGTAAATAATTCATTGCTCTACATAGTTTTGAAAACTAGAATTTCGATGTTTCTCATCTGTCTGTTTTCGTTTTCGTTTTTTTTTTTTTTTTCATATTCCTACGATGTACAGGTATGTACATGTGGGTGGATTGAAATTTCAATGCCAGCATAAAAAAGGACTAACTAACCAAACTGGTCGCTTAACCGTCACTTATTATCCAACGTAAAGTCAGTTGGAAATATTTTGCATTCATTAATATGCAATTGTTCATACTCCACTTTATTGTAATTTTTTTTTTTTAGTTGGCTGTACAGCAACAATAACAAAAGTGGTAAAAGTAATGTAGTGTCCATATTTTACAAATAACGGCAGTTAGAAATAGTGGAATGAGAGTGGAAGTTAGTGTTATAATGCGAATTGAAAACTGCAGTAATGTTGTTGTGTGTAGTAGTATTTAATAGGTGTTGGGTAGTAGAGTTCGATGTCATAGCAGTTGTTTGAAACTACAATAGTTGTTATCGTAGTTGTTGCTGCTGCTGGCGGTAGTGTTTGTGATAAAAGTTTCTAAGCATTTTTGATTGTATGTAGAATGCGCACAATAACATTCACGGCACTTGTATGTGATTTCATGTGTACAACAAGCACTTGTTTACTTGTGCCCAGGTGAGGTTTGTTGCAAACATGGCAAAAGGTTGTATGTATGTGTATTTTGAGAATATTTACAGTTGCAGTTTTCCCATTGTTTTCGTTTTCGTTTGTGTTGTTTTTTTAATGTTGCTGTTGCTGTTGTTGTTGTTTTTGTTGTTATTGCTACCGTTTCTGTTTTGTTTTATTGTTTTAATGAAAATTCTGGCAATGTTTTACATTTCCAGTAGCACTTGCTGCGCTGTTGTAAAGTCAGCATTTTTTCTTCATTTTACTCCTGTATTGTTTTTACACTCGTAGAGTTGTTTAAACCATGTTCTCTGGTTCATAAAGCATGAAATATTAAGCATGGCCATATTGCTTTCAGCTACTACAACAACAACAATATCAACTAAAATGAACAAAAATAGTTTGAGTTCTTTTTTAAGGTTTATTTTATTTTTGCAAATCATCCTCTAACTATGGTTGTGAAGGACCTCTTTTTTACATTTTAATTGAAGTAAAATAAGCCGTGGTTGAATTTGTATGTGTGTGTGTTTTTTTACTTCTGCTAAGGTGTGATGTCGAGGTACTACTAAATGAAAATATAGATATTTCCTGCTTGGTGAATAGAGAACATAAAAAAGGGCAGTTTACCACATAAACACACAAATATCTGTATTTAAATTAGTGGCCGTGTAACAAATTTTTCAACAGACACACATACATAAATACTTTTAGTTGTTTATACGGCCAGTGTGTCAGTCAGACAGAGAGAGTCTGTCTATCTGTCTGTATGTGAGACAGTCAGTAAATTTAAATGAAAGTAGCGGAAAAAAGAAGTAGTTTATTGTCAAGTATTTATAATGTTTATATGCAGAAGGTCTAGTGTTGACCAACTTGTTGAAATTGTTATGACTTTATTAGTGTTGTGCAAATTCTCTCCTCATTGTCATTCATGTTTTAATTCTAGCTATTTAAACGTGCAAACATTTTCTATATCTGAAAAGTCTTCTATAATTGCCAAGCCCACACAGTTTGTCATGGAAAAGTCTGAAAGAGCCATTAAAGAGTCTTGAGTCGATAAAGCCTACATTATGTAACATCTTAGTGTATTTGAGAAGATAAAGAGAAGTCTCTAAGTAGTGTCGTCTGTAACGATAGGCAACAATATTGCCTTGAAAATGTTTGAATAACATATACGTTCATGACAGATGCAGATGTTTCTGATTCTAAGCTTGTCCATGCGTTGCTTCTGCTGTTATTGTTTTTATGGCTTTCGATGTTATATTATTCCTCTCTCCTGTCGTCTCCCATCTTTAGTTATTTTTTTACCTCTTTCGATTAAGTTTTAGCGTGTGGTTTAAACTGTTTTTTTTTTTCTATGTGTATTTTATTTTGAAAATTCTATAGTTGTTGTAGGTGCTACATTGTGATTTGCAATATGAAGTGATGATAAAATGGTTATTATGTATTTTGTCTGGTTATTTTGTTTCTTTTGAACTGCATTTGCTGTCGACATTATTTTTATGACTTTAAGCCAAAAATCTGCAAAATTTTACTACAACATTGATAAACTTCATGCGGTTAATGATTTTATATTATTTGTCAATGATCTGAAATTACTTGCGGTTAAACATAAAAACAATCCGGAATAGCGCAAGTTAAAAGTAAATTTCAATTGACTAAAAACAGATAAAAGAAACATTTAAAAAAAATAATAATAATAATAAAACATAACTTTGTTTTAATTAAATATATATTTATCTACATCTAATTGATTCATACATAGATTCATAATTTAAAATTAGTTTCGAAAACAAAAAACAGATACAAGATATTGTATAAGTTATATTTAATATATATTACTCATACGTACTGGTTCACCATATTTAACGAATTTTTAACCCACATTTAAATTTATATCATTCTTTTAACACCCCAGCTGACCACAAACTTCGATAGTGGTCTCATTTTCGAACAATTCGCGAATATTTCTCTTATTCTATCGTATTAAAAGTGAACATTTAGCGATATCAGTTATGAATCGTGAACAACATCTATTAATATTCGTTTTCGATATCGAAAAAACTTCGAAATAAATAATTTATCGATAGTGAATGCGATATCGAGAAATTTTCTCTAAAATGATTGTGAAAAGTTTAGCTTCGATATTGCCAGAGATTCGTTATTCATACATTTGTAATCAGGGTTTAAATTGCTATCGCGTTTTAAGCAAAAGAATCTAAATACTGCCATTTACGCGGCTAAATTAATCATCAAAAAGCAATAGCTAACAACTGCTAAAACAAAATTAGCTCAAGCATTACAAAAACAGAAGCTAATATAACACACTGCTTTTTTAATTTATCAATTTTAATAGTACTCCATTTGCTGACAAAATTAAAAAATTGAGCAAAAGCAAAAAGTTCTTAATGGAAAATTTTAGAAACGAAGCAAAAGCAGTAGTCTCGTTTTTTTTTATGAAAATCCATCTCAAATAAAACAAGAAGCAAAAGGATTTGGACAAAAAAGGCACACACAAAAAAACGAAAATGTGCTAAAAGCAGTACGATCATTTAAAATCGTTAGAAACACTTTTATGATACGTAAACATCTGCATCTATTCATAAAAATATTTAGTATATACCTGTAAAAACTTGAAATTCTTTTGAAATTGATCACAAAAAATAGTTTTCCTGTAATACTAGTTGTTATACAATAGTTAGGTAAAAGTTTGACTTTTTGAAGCCACTTGATATAGAGCACTTGTTTGAATATTAATAGTTCGTTTTTTTACGAGAAACCTTTAACATTAAAAATATTTAAAATGCATTGTTTTAAGTACGAGGAACATTATGAAAATTTCAACAATATGTCAGTATGTGAATTGTGCAAAAAACAATTTAAAAGTGTTAAAATGTATAATTTAAAATTACATATGGAGAAAATTCATAAATTGGTTTTTAATCAAAAGAATAATACATCTTTGCAAATATACAAAAAGAAAAATGTAAAGTGCAAAATAAATAAAAAAACTTTTAATTAAATCATATATCGGATTGGTAACGTAGGATGTCGTACCATTTAATGTTTTAAATTCGGATAACATGAGATATATAATAAATCCAATATGTAAAGGCATCGAAAAAGAAAGTGGAAAAAATTTTTGTTTGAATGCAAATAACTGCAAAAAAACACTTGCTGAAGTGACAAAAAATATAATAAATGCAATTTCAAGTGAATGTAAAAATAAAATGATCTCACTTAAAGTGGACAGTGCAACAAGATTATCAAGAAATATTTTTGGAATTTCAGCTCAATATATAAAAGGTGATAAAATTTAATCTATAATACTTGGAATGGTGGAGTTAAAAGGCCAAAATTCAAGCACTTCAAAAAATTTATTAACAGAATTTTTAAACGTATTGAACAAATATGATATTAATTTACAAGAAATTGTAACAATTACAAGTGTTAACGGCAGCAATATGGTGAAATGTACAAAAATTTTATCACATTTATGTTCTGAAGAATTAAGAATATGAAGAAGAAAACTATAACAATTAAACCTACTTTCAAAACATTAACTTAATTGAAAATAATATGGATCCACGCGTCGGAAACATAATAGTTTGTAGATGTTTTTGTTTTCTAAATTCTCTTATATTTCTTATTGCATTCATTATACACATACATATAATGTAAATTCATTCTGTGCCTTTCAGCCGGCTACCTATATTTGAATGTGTGGCTTTTAGCTCATGTTCGTAAGGCTAATAGCTCTTGTTTGTGCGTCTTTTAGCAAATGTTCGTGCGGCTTCTAGCACACACACTGTCGTTTTTCTATCAGCACTGACTGTGTTCTCACTAGCCTGCTAGAGCACTTCTTATGATGCCTTTTTCGAAAAAGCATTTTTTGTAATTATTTCCTTTTGCTTTTTTGAAGTTAACCATTTTATTTCTAGCACAATAAAAAAGCAAAAGCAAGAGAAATATTTTCGTGTTACTGCTTTTTGTGTGGCTATTTGTTATTACTGTTAACTGCTTAAAGAGCATGTGACAAAAATTTTAATACTTAAAAATGCTGAATGGATTTTTTGAATAAAATTAAAAGCAAGACTGTGGCTGTCGCTAGAAAATTTGAAATTTGTAGAAGCAGTAGGAAAAGCAAATCGTTGCTTTTAAACACTGTTTGTAATACTTCGAGAACGAAGTTTTTGTTTCATATTCATTTTTTTTTCGAAATAAAAGACAATACTATTTCAATTTATTATTACTGTTAATTTAAATTAAAAAAAGCATAAAAAAACATAATTAGAGATTAACATTTTTGTTTAAATTAATAAATATACTATGTGTAAAAAGGTTATGTTAAACTTACAACTATATATGTAAATTTTTTAAATAATGAATTATAAATAATTAAATTCGTGTCAAAAAAAGTAGTAGCATTGTTTTTGTAATTTGTAATTTTTATATGTTTTAAAAATATTAAAAATAATTATTGTTCTTTCTTTATTTTACATGAAAAAAAAATTTACTATCGAGAAAAGTTCGATATTACGAACATTTATTCTTAATATAATTTTTAACAGCTTCTCCAACAATTTGTTTCGAGAATTGTTCCTTTTTTGCGAACGTTCGCTAATAACGAAATTCTGCTCAGGCGAGAATAGTAGTTTAGCCCCTTTAGTTAGTAAATTTACCTATAAAAACCCTTTTTCAAAAAATAATAAAAATGGTAAGTAAGTAACATTGCTGCATGTCTGAGGTATTCTCAAAAATAAAGTTGGTTTTGGGCAATAGAAAAACTAATATTATTGAGACTTCGTCTGAATGTTGTTTTTCATTTTTTTCATTTTTTCATTTTTTTTTTTTTTCATAAAAAATTAAATCAGCTTTAAACTTAAATGGGAAACAAAATGAAAATGAAACAGAATATAACTTTTGTTAACGATACGTTAGTAATATCGATATCACTTATTATTCGAAATAGATATCGTAAACGTACCTTTGATATCGATCGATTTGCTGCCACAAACTGAACGACAGGTGAATTATACAAGTTTATTCTCGCAACGCCTTCGATAGTCATTCTCGAAGGTTTTGTTAGAGAAAAGTTCGTGTTTTTTGGCACACACGGTTACATCGACCCAAAGAGTACTAGATCCGTCGCTGTCAATATAAAGACATTATCAATACGCAAAATTTTAGTGGTTTTCTTACACAGGTTTTCTCAATAAAGGACATATAAATCGATATATTAATCATATAATATGTATATATAATTTTTTATATGTATACATATAAGTACAGTAAATATTTACGATCCCAATTACATTTTATATCCTCAAGTTTCATATATATTTTTCCATGCATATGTATATATATATATATATATATATATATATATATATATATATATATATATATATATA
>MINK01176205.1:0-12022 GCA_001735545.1 Phormia regina | reverse complement strand
AGTATTTTATTAAAAAGGCTCATTTCATTTAATCTCAAACTATTGATACAGATTTTTTTAAATTAAATAATCTTTGATGTTTGAAACTCCTAATCGGTAACGATAGTATTTTAAGAAAAATGTTGAGGGCTTCTTTCAATTGAATTCGTAACTAATGAAATTTATAAAACGACAAAAGTCTTGCTCTTAGGACATGTCCATGTTAATGCATCGAATCAAGTAGTGAATTTAATATTCTAAAGTAACATCTTCACAACTGCTACTATCAACTTTTAAGTACAGATGATTTCATCAGTCACAATCCGGTTCGTAAGACCATCTTAGTGCCAAAAAGTTTTGGGTGGTAGTCCAATGCCATTAATTCCCACTATTATTTTTGTACCCAGAACTCACTTTACTAGCTACATAACTACTGTAGTGATTTTAACATATATTCATCCATACAACTGCCATATTGCTGCTTACAAAAAGTCCGTAACAAGACTTTTGATATTATCTTTTGTTTACAAAAAGTCTAGTAAAATTTCAAGATTGTTTGTGGTAAAATTATTCATTTTATTGCCATATTCTGCTTACAAAGAGTCCATAAGAAGACTTTTAATGTAATCTCTTATTTACAAAAAGTCCAGTAAAATTCCAAGATCGTTTGTAGTATATGTTGGTAAAATTATTTATTCCATTGCTATACTTGAGCATACAAAGAGTCAGTAAGAAGACTTTTGATGTGTTCCTTTACAACTTCCTGTTGGAATGTTAATTACAGCAAAGACTCCATATCAATGTCCAGATAGTCGTCATCTATGTGGACCTCATTATAAATTTGTATTACAAATACATTAATGAAAAATTAGCACATAATGTTGAAAACGGTAGGAACGTAAAATGATCTCTTGTAAATTATATTCTTAGCCCAGATCATCTTAAGGAATGAAAGGGTTTTAAAAGATACATATCTTTAAGATTAGACATCATTTTTAGTTAAAAGAAAATAAATTTTCTTCTAATTTATTCTCAATTACTTATAAAACTAATAGACTCTTAATTGAACAAATTATTGTACTTGCTTACTGATAGTTTTTGGTCTTAATATTTTGATATAATTTTAAGTAAAGATGATTTTTGCTGAAGTAAATTTCCAACAACAGCCTTTGTTTAATGCTGACCCAAACTTTACACCTTATATCATTTTGGGCGTAATATTTTTTTAAATTTCATATACTAGCAACACATTTCATCAGCATTCGTCATATATTTTTCATTATTTTATGCATTGGTCCAATCTGCAGCATTTAACATTTAAAGTTATTAAAAGAACCACCTATAGCTGTCAACGCTAATATAAGGCAGCAGTTTATTTGGAGGATATGAACTTCTTAGGTCCATTGCTGTATAGCTCACACATATCATTCACACATTTGTAACCAATGAGCTCCTTGGCAATTGTCAGAAGACGGCAAAAAGACCACTTCGTAGTCGTGGACGTGATGTTTTCTATTTTTTCCTTTACAGACCCTTTGGTAGTCGTGGAGGTAATTATGTGTGCAAAAATATGGAAGGAACATTTAAAGGCGAACAGTTTTTGGTGGCAGAAAACGTATTGCAGCCAGACGCTAAGATTAGCCAGCAGTTTGTTTGAAAGATATCAACTTCTTCCTAGATCTAATGGTGTATAGTCTATTGCCAGAAGACGGCAAAAATACAAGAGTGGTACTTCGTAGCCGTAGAGGTGACGAATTCCATTTTCCATTTTTTCCATTACTGAACCTTTTGTCTTACAAAGAGTCACTAAGAAGACTTTTATGTATTCCTTTTCGACTTTTTCTTGTAAAGTTGCTTCAAGAAATTCTAAAACGAATATTGGCCATTATGTTGGTTCCTAAAGAACCGATTGAGTTTATTTCTTAAGGCAAACTCAGATTGGCATCACGAAAGCAATTTAGCTGGAGATTCTGTACGTGGAGTTAGTATACATCATCTGCATACAATTTTAAAGATTGTTTTATTTTTATCTAGTTTATCACTCATATCTTTTCTAAAGATTTTTTAAACGTTCGAATTGATTTCAAGAAGGATGAAGAAGTCATATGCTCACACAATTACTTTGATGAAATTCATCAAATTCTTTGGAAATAAACTGACTTCTATTATCACTTACGATTGTAATACGAAGTCCTTCAACTGAAAATATTTCTAGCAGATTATGATTAGTAGTAGATTATGATTAGTAGTAGATGAAGTTGCTCTTGACATTTCAGTTACATAGCGAAACCCTGAAAAAGACTCAAAAGAATCAACTACTATTAAAGAATTCTTAGAAAAGAATGGACTAGTGTAACCAATATGAATTCTTTTCCAGAGTTGAGTGGCTTCAGGCTGAGATGAAAATTCACCAATAGGATTATTACAAAATTCTTGACATCTGTGAAAGAGTCGACTACTATTAACGACATCTTAGAAAAGAATGTACCATCAAAATCAATATGAATTCTTTTCAAGGATTGAGGTCAAGATGATAATTCACCATTAGGATTATTACTAAATTCTAGACAAGTAGGGCAACTATTTGAATCCTGCAAAGGCTTTTGGTCGATATTTCTAATGCATGGATTTAATTCAATTTTACGAAGCCAAACATACTGAAAAAATTCAAAATTTTGTATATAAAATTAAATCCATACTTTTTTGGGAAGTACGTTTAGTTTTTTGGTAATAACTTCACGGTTTATGGACCAATTTTAATGATTTTTATTAGAGTTTTTCTTAAGAAAATTCTCAATAATTTGATGCATAAAATTTATACAAACTATAATAGGGGTTTGCAAAAACTGATTTCAACAGACAGACGGACGGATGTATATCGTTATAGCGAATTCCCTATCAATAAAGCAGCAGTAAGTATACTTTTTGAGATCTTAGATAAATGTGGAATATTAAATATTTACACCTGTAGTGGAGGCTATTAGAATAGAGGACTTTCTGCTAAAAGTTGTTTTACATATTTATTTTTATTTTTCTTTTAATATTTTCAATTTATGCTACTTGGGTTAATAGTTCCATTGAAAACAATAATAAACTTTTACACTTTTTTGTCAACTTCTTCAGGGAATTCATAATTTAAATGATAAATAAAAAATTGAAATAAAATAAATATACAAAAACACTGTTAAACTTCTATAATCACAGATTTTTTTATCGCCTGTTAAATTATATTTCACGATTTTTTAACGTAGAAAAATGATTTAATTTTTCAAATGAAAATTATGCCAACTTTTTTAATATTTAAATTATAACAGTTTTAAGCCAAACAAGGCTTATATGTTATTATTTTTTCCGCCGTTTAACAAGAAAAATATCAGCATTTATTTTAATTTTCTTTGAAAAGAATTTAAAACACACCAAACGTAAAGCCTATGTGTGTACAAGACTATAAGGAATTAATTCCTTAAAGCTCTGACTGTTGCTTTTGAAATTATTATTTATTGTTGTTGTTGTTGCTCCTGTTGTATGTACATGTGTATGATTGCTATGATGATGCTGAGGATGATGATGTTGTTGTAGGGCTGTTGCAAAATTATTTTTGGTATCCTTATTTTTGAAGGCATTTGTTTTTTGTTGGTAAAGAGAAAAATATAACATTTATTTAAATTTTATTTACGTTAGTGTTTATATAGCCAAGTGAATGTTTGTGTATATGTTTGTTAGTATGTGTAAAAGCGTTTTAAATCTCTGAATTTTATATGTATGGATGTATGTATGTATGTAGGTTTATAGACAACAACAACAATATATACAAATAAATATATGAACTGTATTGTATTTGTATTGGAAAATGAAATTTTATTGTATTTTAAATGAACACTAGGGTAACAAAAATGTTATCATGTTTCAACTTTATCCTTTAGTTGTTTCACTCAGTTATTCATTCATTTACTTATTCAGTCAACTAGACAGACGGACAGCCACACAGACACACCAAATGCAAATATCTATGATTAAGCAAAAGCAATCGCACAAACGCGTGCAATGCAACAAAATACAAGTAGCAGCATAGCAGACGTAATAGCATCACCATCATCAACATACAAACTCTAGTCAGGCATTCAGTCATTCAGTCGCATATGTAGTTTTTCGTACTACAATTCACAAACACCAAAAAAAAAATACAACAAAAAATAAAAGAACATGAAACATTTTTTCGTACAATAATCACCGGAATCCTCATGCGTATTTAAAATGAACATAAAAAACACGAAATTGTACACGGACGCGACATGCGGTAATTAGTGTTGTGTATATAACAATAACAACAACAATAATAATAATACTGCCACCACCGTAATAACAATTATTAAAATGTTTTAAAAGCGTTTGTTTTTTTTTTTGCGTTAAGTAGCACGATTCTATTTTATATAAAAAAAGCACAAACAAAAAGAGCAAATGATTTAGTTTTAGAAGAAAACGCGTTTGTATTTAAAATAACTTTTTTTTTAATTTCAAATTCACTTCACTTAATAATAATTTTTGTTTTGGGTTTTATTTTGTATCCAATCACTAAAACAATTTTTGTTTTATAAAATTTTATTTCTGTTTGATTTGTTTTTTTTGTTTCTTTTCGTTTTTATATTTTCATCATATTATTTTCCTTTTTTATATCCGTAATTCGTTCGTTAGACAACCGTTCATTTGCTCTGTTTGTAAACAACTAAATAAAACTTGTTTTCACATGTTTGAATAATCGTTGGTTGTCGTTGGTTCATGTTCTTCTTGTTGTTGTCGTTTGTCTGAACAAGAGTGGTGAGTTTGATTCGTTTTGTGAGCATGTTTATATGTATGTATGTAGGTATGAGTGTTTGTTGATTTTGTAAAATAAAACAAAATGTTGCTTGTTATTAGTTTGTTGTATGGTGAATTTCTTTTGTTGTCTGTTAAGAGCAAACAAAATAAAAATGTGCATCATGCAGCACGCATGTTGCATGTGTTTTTGGCCTGCAGTAATATGAAAAAAATTTTGTAGAATGTAGCATTCACTCATACTTATTGTTCATACTTCCACTACTACTACCGCATTTGTATGCCGGCATTTATTTTTTGTATAAATTTTAATGCTTTTAGACAGCTATAAGAAGGATTTATTATGGAAAATAGGATTTATGGTAAATAGGAATAACATCTTTCGAATTTCTTCTTTTTGTTGTTATTCACTTGTAAGGCAAGTTAAAGTTGCATTTTGAACTGAGATACGTACTAATAATATGCATTAAAAAAAATTTAAAATCACTTTCAATTGATTTTAATGCCAATCTAGAAGTCAAATATGCAAAATTTTTAATTATGAATAATTAAGAAACACTATATTTAAAAAAACTGCTAAGGATCATGGTTTTCATATTTATGTTGTCAGAAGCGTTATAACAGCACATTCATACATATATTTTTCTTGAGAAAAAATATTGCGATAAATTTTCTCTTAATAGAAAATTTGCGATAAATTTTCATTTCAAAGAAAATTTGCAAAATTTGCTATCAATTTAATTTTTAGAAAAAAATTTGAGATCAATTTTATTTAAGGGAAAATATTTCTTTTTATAGAATAGTTGCGATAAATTTTCATTTTTTAAAAAAGTTGCGATAGATTTTTATTTTACAATAAAAATCTTTTCTTTTTATAGAAAATTTGCTATAAATTTAACTTTTAGAAAAAATTTGCGATAAATTTTATTTTAAGAGAAAATTTGCGATAAATTTTATTTTAAGAAAAAATTTGCCATACATTTTATTTTAAGAGAAAATTTGCCATAAATTTTTTTAAGAGAAAAATTTGCCATAAATTTTATTTTAAGAGAAAATTTGCGATAAATTTTATTTTCAGAGAAAATTTGCGATAAATTTCCTTTTCATAGAAAATTGGCGATAAATTTCCTTTTCATAGAAAATTGGCGATAAATTTTCCTTGCATAGAAAAATTAAGATAAATTTGCAATAAAATTTGCAATAAATTTTCTTTTAAAGAAAAATTGCGATAAGTTTCATTTTAAGACAAAATTTGCGATTAATTTTATTTTAAGAAAATTTTGCAACAAAATTTCTTTTATAAAAAATTTGCAACAAATTAGCATTTTCGTTTAATAGAAATTTGCGATAAATTTTTTTTATTCGAAAAATTACGATTAATATCTTTTAGAAAGAAAATTCGCGGAAAAAATGTAGAAAGTTTGTAATAAATTTTCTTTTTATAGAATATTTGCTATAAATTATTCCTAATAGAAAATTCGAGATAAATATCTTTTTAATGGAAAATTTGCGATAAATTCTCACTTCTTTTATTCAAATAATCTTTTTATAGAAATTAGCGATAAATTTTCTTGTTATAGAAAATTTTCGATAAATCTTTTTAAAAGAAAATTCGTCGAAAAATGTGTAGAAAGTTTGCAATAAATTTTCTTTTTATAAGAACGATACGATAGTTTTTCTTTTTACATAAAATTTGCGATATTTTTTTAAAAGAAAGTTTGTAATAAATTTTCTTTTTATAAAAAATTTGCTATTAATTTTCTTTTTATAGAAAGTATGCGATAAAGTTATTTTTAAAAGGAAATTCGCGATAAATATCTTTTAAAGGATAAATATCTTTTTAAGAGAAAAATTGCGATAAATTTTTATTTAAGATAAATTTTTGTCAAATTTTCCTTTTATAGAAAATTGGCGATAAATCTCCTTTTTATAGAAAATTTGCGATAACTTTTCTTTTTATAGAAATTTTTGTCAAACTTGTTTTTTTATAGAAAATTTTGTCATTTTTTTTTTTTATAAACAATTTTAGTTCAATATTATCTTTTTATAGAAAATTTTCGTTCAATATTGTCTTTTTATACAAAATGTTCGTTAAATATTTTCTTTTTATATAGTTTTCGTTCAATATTTTTTTATAGAAAATTTTCGTTCAATATTTTTTTTTTTAGAAAATTTTTGTTCAATATTTTCTTTCTATAATAAATTTTCATTCAGTATTTTCTTTTTATAGAAAATTTTCGTTCAATATTTTCTTTTTATAGAAAATTTTGGTTAAATATTTTTTTATAGAAAGTTTTCGTTCAATATTTTCTTTTTATAGAAAATTTTCGTTCAATATTTTCTTTTTATAGAAAATTTTGGTTAAATATTTTTTTATAGAAAGTTTTCGTTCAATATTTTCTGTTTTTTTAGTATAGAAATATTTTCATTGAATTTTTATTTAATAGAAATATTTGTGTTCAAATATTCATTTCGCGTATGAGATTTTTTTCTCTTTTATGGGAAAGTTTTTATTGAATTTCCTTTTCATAGAAATATTTTCTTTTCTTTTTTTTTTTTGTAAAAAAAAAAAAAAAAAAAAAAAATCTTGAATTTTCTTTTCGAAGAGAAATTTTCGACAAAAAATCTTCTATAGGAAAAAATTTTGTTGAATTTTCATTTCATAGAAAGGTTTTACCTTAATTTTCTTTTCATAGAAATATTTAATTCTTTTCGTAGAAAAATTTAATATAATTTTTTTTTAGAAAAGCAAATTTTGTGTTTTTAATAGAAATATTATCGATGAAATTTGTATAAAAAAGTTTCGATGAATTTTTAATAAATTAAAATTTTTTTTTTTCTGAGAATCAATTTTTTAATTTTCTTTGAATTTCTTATAGTAAAACATTCCTTAAATTTTTTTCATAGGAAATTTTAAAAAACTTTGATTTGTATACATATATAAAATTTTTTACAAAATTTTCTTTTTGAATAGATTTTTGTTGAATAGAAAATTTTTATAAATTTTGATTTTACAGAAAATTTGCTATACATTATTTTAATAAGAAAAATTTCGATTTATAGGAAATTTTCGAAAGGATTTTTTTACTGAATATTCGTTACTTTTTTTTAAAAAAATAGTTAGCAAGTTTTCTGGTAAAATCAAATTTATTTCTATTTTTTATTAAAAAAATCCCAAAATGGAGACAAAAAAAAAAAATAAATAAATAAATAAATTTATTTTTTGAAAGAAATCTTATTGTAAATTTTCTTTAAAAACAGAACTTATCGCAAATTTATAAAAAGTATATTTTATTTATAACTTATGGAACGGTTAAGATTTTAATATCTGTTAGTCCCAATGTTGCTATTTTCACCCTCTACTACCACATTTATAGTTTAAATTTGTCATAATGTTCCAATCATTAATTTCTTTCAAAGAAGATGCTCCCACCAATGCATCATATACATATTTTACTCTTTAAGAACATTGCCAAAAACTTTATCCTTTTAATCCTCTTATAAATACTCAGTCAATTTATCACAACTTATCACAACACATACGATGCCCTTAACAAGCACAACTAAACGATTTTAACTTTAAACAATTTGTTGTAAATGAATAATAAAACAAAAAAACTTAACCTCAATAGATTAATTAACAATCATAATTTTAAATGTACAAAATAACGCACCAATGAACGAAAGCAAGTTTTAAATAAAAATATAACAAATTATTATCCTTACAACTATGGTATTTAACACAACAACAACAATAGCATCACAAAAATAGCAAACCAAATATAGTTTTGTTATTTAAATATTTGCCAAAAAAGAAATTCATATTAAATCTCAAGAAAAACTTATAAAATTGTCAAACAGGAAGTGTAGGAGTAAAGTGAATGGGTTATGTTGTGTTTGTCATAAAAAAAGAAAAAAGATTGAACGAACAAAAAACTACTCCAACCAACAACAATCAATCAAATGCAGATGTTGTTAACAAAAGTAAACAAAAAACCAAACAAAAACACAAACGCATACATATAAACAATTTCTCTTCTCTCTCTCACGCTCCAACACAAATATACGAGTTGTAAACATAAACAAATTTAAAGGATTAATGTTGATGAAACATTAATTACAGTTCAATGGCAACATGTTGCTAGCAACATTTTATTTAAAAAAAAAATTAAAAATAAAAACTCACCACTTAAATCAATGTTGATGACTTTTATATGCATGAGAATAAAAATATACATATGCATATGTGTGAGTGTAAGTAACTACAATAGCAACGTCATTATTGCATCTTAATAAAACATGAATCGAATGAAACCAAAATAAACCACAACACATTTTAGCATTTTAGGTCCAAACTGGGTTCATAAAAACAAAACCAATGTTCATTGATTATGAACATGAGTAGTTCCAGTTGTTTGTATAATTTCTAAAACGGCGCGTTTTTTTCTGTTTTTGTTTTTTCGCTATTGGTTCGTGAATGAATTTGTGTGTGTATTTAAATGTTTAAAAGAAAGAATTTTGACATTTTATATTGCCAGATTTTTAGTGAAAGTGTGGATTAACATTTTAAGGAGATATAATTAACGTTAAGTACAGATTTAGAACCAAATATAAGGAGCTATTTTATAAATATATTTGAGAATTTAGAACAAGATTGAGAATTATATTAAATTGGCCAATCATAAGGTCCATTAAGTAGATTACTTATCCCCCATACAAATATTCTTCCGGTACACTGTGAATTGTTTCGAGTAAAATTTTTTTTTCACATTTTCCTTTACATGTTGTTGTCAAATATACGTACATATGTATATCAATGCACTTTTTTTTTTTTTTTTTTTTTTTTTTTTTTTTTTTTTTTTTTTTTTTTGAAAAACAAAATTATCATTCAAATAAAGAAAACTTTTCTGAGATTTTGAATTAAAAAAATGCAAAAATTTAAATTTCCTTTTTGGGCGAACATTTGTCAACACTCTTTTAATAAAACAACAACACTAAATGAAGACAATATTAGTTAAAATTAAATTATATAAAAAATGGGTATTTTAAAAATTATGGACCGATTAATTGACTTAAATATTCTCAAAAATAGTTATGACCAATCTGAGAGAGAACGAGGGCCATCTTCTACTAGAACGATTTTTCATTAAAAATATTAAATTTTTTTTTTTTTTTTGGTCTAAGAACGAAGTCGCTAGATTGTATAGGAGCTTAAAAGAGCCTACAACAAAAACACCATTTCAATTTTTTTTGGCTATATCACGATTATTTACAAACCGATTTGTCTCATTTTTATTAGCATTCTTCTAAGGAATAGTCCGTACTATTTATTGTATAAAACATATATCTGATAACTAGGGTTTTAAATGATTTCAACAGATATACGCCAAATCGATTTCCAAATCAATAACGATCCAGATTATATATCGTCATTTCCACGACCAAAAATATTTTTATGTCTTCCGATCTATATTTTTATTATTTTGAGTTTCGAAAAATACGCGATTTAGAAATACAATTTAAAAATTTATTGGATTTATTGGACAATTTTTGATACTTCGATGGGTGAAAAAAAAGTACCAAAAAGGGGTAAAGGTGGGAAATTATATTTTATTCAAACTTAATGAATTTTCAACAACTTTAAACATAGAAACATGAAATTAAGAAAATGTAGTTTTATGTAGATAAGAATTCACAAGAGTGGATTTTCGGTACTTAAAGAATTTATGGTTCTGTGGATAAGAATTCAAGAGGATGGGCTTTGTGATACTTTTTCCTTCTATTGGTACTTTTTGCATTTTCTGTAATATTTAATATAGAATCATAAAATTAAATACACATGGTCCGATGTTGGAAAGAATTCACAAAAGGAGATTTTGTGGTACTTCTCGTTCTTCTAATGGTACTTTTTAAATTTTCTATAGTTATGAACTTAGAAACATGAAATTTGGAATATGTGGTCCTTAGTTAATGAGAATTCATAAGAGGAGACTTTTCGCTACATCTTTGTTATTTGAATGGAACTTTTTTTGGGGCCTCAGATGAATATGAAAGAAATTACCAAATGAATGAATGACAAACTTAGGTGAACGATTTAAAACCAAGTCTAATAGAACTATGTACACATAAAACCGAATATGAGATATTGTAGAAAGTTGCGTGAAAAAGGCATATACGGTGTAGGCGTAACAGAAGGGTTGTACAATGGTAAGCTTGTAAGATGGACTCAACAGACCCCTCAGGTACGAAGTACCTCCGAAATAAAAAATTTTAATCGTTTACCAAATTTTTTATTTCAAATTTTTTATTGTTTATGTCAGAGGTACCCTATTTTAGGTATTGTTAACTCCGTTCATGAGGGGTCTATTGAATCCCCTTTTGAGTCTTAACATTGTGCACTCCTCTGCTACGATTATACCAAATTTTACACAAATCCAACAACACAATCAGAATTTACAGATTAATGTTCAAAAATTTTCGATTATGTCCCACTGTGCAATACTGCAATCTACTGAATTTTTACAAGTGCTATTTAGAAAGAGTTAATTGTAAAAAAGTGGTTAATAGCATGAGACAAAATCATCAGAGAAATCCCGTGCTACAAATTCTATGTTTCCTTGTGTAAACGACCAAAGAATACATCTTTATTCAGACTAGTCAAATATTTGATTAAAATTGTCAAACTGTCATATAAATAGTTTCTAACTTTACATATTTAAATTATCACTAATTTTAGTTGATAATTTAATAAATCTTACAAAACTTTTGCAACATTAAACAATGAAAAACTAAGTTCTTATAATTCGAATGATTTCGAAAATTTAGTCAAATATTTGGCAAATGGGAAAAATCTTTACTGATATATATATTAAACATTACTCTATTTTTAAATAATTATCTTCAGTAATAATATCTGGCAACACTGTTAACGCATTCCTGAGAATAATAATGCATAATGCCAAAGGGTAACTAACCACAGGGAAATGTCAGGTAATACGTTGAGTGATATGTATAGTTCTACAACAAATTCCATGTTGTTTCACTAAAGTAGTGAAGGCAAATGAATCAGTTAGACACAAATTATATGATACGGAAGAATATGTTATAGGTAGCAATCAATTCTTTTTTTTAACCATACAAAACTCGCTCACATACATATATATGTATCTAGGCAACATTTATTGCTGCTGTTGTTCTGATTTATATAGCAAATCAACGATAGAAATGATTC
>MINK01176202.1:0-15360 GCA_001735545.1 Phormia regina | reverse complement strand
CTTTTTATTTCGATTCAAAATTTAAACGTCTTGTTTGAAAAAGCTTTTATAAAATAAATTTAAAATAAAGTGAAAATTTAAATTAAAAGCTCTTATTTTCAAATTTAAAAGCTTTCAATTCAGAGAAGCTTTTCTTTAGACTATTTTTAAAATTAAACAGTTTTTGCTTTGTGGATTTGGAGTTTATAAAATAAATTTAAAATTAAATGAATTTTTATTTTCATTATTAAAGCTTTTTGGCAATTTCTTAAGAAATTTAATAAGTTTCTGTAAAAAACGCGAAATTAAAGCGTTTAATTATTATTATAAATTAAATAACAATTTTAGTGAAAATTTATATAATAAGACATACTTGAAAGCTTTCACAAATATCGATATTCTTTTAATAATATGTAATAGATTTACAATAATGTTTATATATAAAAAGTATGTATTTTGAAAGCTTTTTATATCGATATTGTTTATAACTTAAAAGTTTTGAATTAAAAAAGTCTTTCACCTATTTGAAGTTAATAAAATAAATTTGTTTTTAAATCAAAGTTGAAATAAAAATTGTAAAGCTTTCGTTATTAAATTTCTTAGATATTTTATTAGGGAAATAAATTTCTAATTTAATTAAAATTAAAAAAGCTTTTTGTTTATAATTTGAATTTAAAAGCTTTTAAAATAAATAAGAGTTGATTTGAAAGATAAACTTAAAAGCTTTCATAAAATATCAATATCCTTGTAATAATATGTAATAGATTTATTATAATGTTTATATAAAAAGTATGTAAAAGTATCTTAAAAGCTTTTCATATCGATCTTGTTTATAATTTAAAAGCTTTGAATTAAAAAAGTCTTTCTTATTTATAAAATAAATTTGTTTTTAAATTAAAATTGAAATAAAAATTGTAAAGCTTTTGTTATTTAATTTCTTAGATATGTTTGTATGAAAATAAATTTATAATTAATTAAAANNTGTATGTATGTATGTATGTATGTATGTATGTATGTATGTATGTATGTATGTATGTTGGTGTATAGGAGGGCAGACATAAAAGGAGTCTACATTTTGAAAGACTGTCCAAAAATATTATTTTAAATTTCATTTATATTTTTAATTCAAAATTTTCTTTAATTTTTTATACGTAGTTTTCAATAAATTTTAATTTTATAAAAAATGTTATTTTTTTTTTTTTAATTTTTGTTAAATTTTATTTTTATAAAATTTTTTTAAAATTGATTTTTATAAAAAATGTTCGTTTAATTCGCTCTATAGAAAATTTTCATTAAATTTTCTTTTTATTGAAAATTTTTAATAAATATATCATTTTTTTCAATAAATTTTTTACTTTTTAAAAACTTTTTAAACTAAACTCGTTTATTTCAATAATCTAAAGAGCCAATGTTTTTTGATGATTTATCACAATTAATGGAATTTATATTTTATTGTCTGTCAGTTTCTCTGTCAGTCTGACTATAGGTTATTAAGTCTATTTGTCTGTTGCGTGTGTTTTATTATTTTCGGCATATTTAAGTGTTTCTTTTTTATGCGTATGCCACAATTTTCCACCTAAGTTACATCAGCCAATCTTAATGTTTCTTTTATTAAATTTCTTGCTTTTGTTTCATATTAAATATAAAAAAATAGTTGTTTCAATATTTATACTATAATGACCCTAAATAGTTTCTCATTGAACAGCTAGTTTCGATAATATCCAAAAACATAGCAAACAACAAATGCAAGTTATACAATTTGACTTAAGACGTTTTGATGTTAAATAAGAGAGAAAGAGAGTATGAAATGATGATCACAATAGTGGGAGAGTGAGCACTTTTTAATAAAAAGAGATTTGAGTATTTTAAAAATTTTTATAAAAATCATATTGAGTTAAATGAGTACGATGAGTTTGAAATAAAATATTTTAAATATTTCTTTTATGTATATTTCTTAGGGGATTTTTTTTTAACTTTAAGGTATTATTAAGAAAGGGATTTTTAAGAATTTATTAGAAATGTTACAAACATTTTCTCTAGAAATTACATCAGCCATTTGTTTAAAAAAAAAGGTCTTTTGTTGATCGTGTCACTTACATGTGCACTTTAGTTTTTTTTTTTTAAGTTTTAAATAGTATTATAAAATAGTTTTTTTTTTAAATATGAATTTTTGCAGTTAGTCATTGTCTTTTTCAAATTTACTATTTTCACTTTGAAGAATAATAAAAAGAAATAATTTTATTAAAGTGCAAAATTTTTTCTGATATACCTTTAAAAATACTTGAGAATATTTTTATGTTTGTGTATTTTATATCACGGTTGGAAACCGATACCGATACCGATTAAATACCATTTAAAGTTACTAACCGCAACTGATACCGATACCAATACCGAAATTATCATTTCCCTATGCAAAGTTTCGGTATTTTAATAATACAATTTTTTCAACAAAATATCGTATTGTAAGAATAATTGCTCATATACTCTACTTGAGGAAATAAAAAAGATAAACTCGCATTTAAATTATCTTAAAATGTTTCGGAAAAGACGTTCATCAGCCACCACTTTAAGAATTATCAAGTTCTATATTTTTAAATGAAAATTTTAATATAACAATTGTGCCGAAATCCATAAAACTGTTTCATATGGTATTCTTTGGATCTGAAAAATCACTAGAGTTAATTAACTAATGATAATGATAATAAAAATATTTAATCTGGAATTCCGAGAAGTCGAAAATTGAATTAAATTAGAATTACTTACTTTCATTTAACCGTCGTTTATTATTACACGCCGTTTTGAAAATGGGGAGTTAGATCAACATTAGTTGAAAGATTTTAGTCTGTATTAGAAAACTTTTCTGCAAACTTTTAATCAATTTTTCTTTAAAAAGTCGAGTAAAATATTCCGAAATGCTTTGTTGACATAAAGGAAGTTTTTGTAAAAATCGTCTAAAAATACCAATATAAGTAATTTAAAATACCGTTACCGAAAAATAAATTAAAATTATATACCGATACCATTGCCGATATCGTTATTCGTTTCGGTTTTCCAACCTTGTTTTATATGTATTTATATACTATATACTTGTATTGAATATGTAAACAAAATGTCTTTTATGTTTGTTTAGCATTTTTGTGTACGCTACCTGATTAAAAATTAGTTGCTTTAATAAATGTTTAGTTGCATATTGCATGCTACAATATTCTTAAGAAATTACATCAGCCATTTGGATGTTACCTTTTGACACGTGCAACATAGTATGAATGTATTTTCAAGAAGTGTTTTAAAACTACCACCATTGAATTTGAGGTGAAAGAGTGATGCATACTTAACCATACAACAGACTGAATAAATATTTGAGGTAATACAAATTTAAATTAAAAAATATAAATAAATAAATAAATAAATAAATAAATAAATAAATAAATAAATAAATAAACAAATCTGTACAAATTATTAGCTTTTTTGTTAAATAATACTTTTTCTGTTATTTAATTTTTTTTCTAAAGAGTCAGTTTTAAAAAAGCTTTACTGGAAACTTTAAATAAATAAAGAAATTTTTACTTCCAAAGTATCAATATATACGTCATGTGTTATGCTCAAGAAGTAATGTAAAGTAATCAATAAAATATAATTTCATTATTCATGACTTTCCTCCAACTAAATAGGTATCCAAAATAGAACATTATCCGGCGACATGCCCATTAGAGATGATCCAACTTTGAAATATTTGTTACTTGAACTTGTTACAATATTATTTCTTTTGGATCATGCAAGAATCATAAAGCTATGATAATAATATATTTATAACAAGAAATTATTGAATTTGAAGAACACTTTATAATATTAGATCGAAAGCCCGATTTTCGGAAACAAATGGGCGATAGAACTATTAATATAAACCCTGTACATTAAGATTGTTAAATTAGTGTTATTTATGTATTATTAAAACAATTGGTGAATCGAAAAATTTTCCATTAATCGGTTAATGACCGATCTACTTATAACCTCAAATAATTATATGCCAAATAAACTGATTAATATGAAAACCCGATTAATCACAAATTGAAATTTTTAACAAATTGAGATTTGTCAATAACTTTGTTGTTTATGGCCCGATTTATTTATTAAAAAATACGAAATTTTTTAATAAATAATTGGGGCTCTCTTAAATGTGATTTCAACAAACAGACGTTATATCGACTTCCATATATATATAAGCATCATAAATATATACTTTTTTCTTAGATGAACATTCACCTATGGTGAAGGGTATAAAAAAGTACAAATTTGTTTTAAACAAATGTCGCATAGTTTCAAAAAGATGACATATTGCCATTATTTGACATAATTTATTTATTTTTTCTATAACCATGAAAATATTTTACAGCGAGTACTTTTTTCCAAAAACTTGTTAGGTTTTTTGATTTTAAAATAATGATAAAAAATTGTCAACAGATCTTTTTATAAATTTAAATTGTAAAAAATATCATGGGAACTAAATCTTACTTCATATCTACTTCAAAATTTTAGAAAATATCCCTTTTTTATTGAGTATACTATTATTTTTAAATCATTATCAAACCGTTCTCAAACGTTTACACTTAAGAACAAAATTTATTTCAAATCATTCAACTTTTAAACCTTTACTCTGATGACAGCCTCCAATTGGTATGGAGGTACTTTTATTGTTTTGCAATTTACGTTTACCCAATTTTAATAATTAAAATTCTCTGTTGTGTTCAAATATAAAATTTTGTATTAAAATCATTAACGAATATATTGACACCACTTAAGTATAGAATTATTAATTGGTATTATGTAGGTTTAAAATATACATAAAAACAAATGGTCACATTGACTGTCGAGGATCATTAATTACCTATCATTTATGGGATGAAATCTACTGGTCAAAACTTAATATTTTTCTATTCTAATTAAGACAAATATTATGAGAATGTTTTCTTTATTTTTAATTTTAATATATAATACGTTAACACCATTTAAGTTTTCGACTATTAATCATGGTCTCATTTCTATCCAAAACGCTTATTAATTATTTTTTCATAAATAAAATGTTATTGTAAAGTGATCCTTGAAGTCTGATAATCAAAATTGTAACTAAAACTTACTGAATGACGTTATAAGGTAAATGACTTGCATTTAGAACAATTTTATATTACATTACAACTGCAAGTGCATAATCATATATCAACTTTAAAATATTTTATATAAAATCACACACATACACAGAAAAACATTGATGTATGTATATAAATAAAAATAAATAAATTGTTAATATGAAGGCAATTTTACATGGGTTACGTGCATTTTTTAACGTTTCAAAAGATTAACAATTTTCCAATAGTCCCCGTCTGCAAAGATATTGAGGAGATGAAAAGAAAAATAAAAAATATTCAAACAAGACAATCATCACGACATCAATATGCAAAAGTTTGTTAAAAAGATTTACATTTTAATTAAAAATATTATTGATATTTTAAGACAACAATATAAGAATGAAAAAAATCTATTATGGAATTATGTGTGTAGGTTGAAAATAAAAAAAAAACATATTTCAAGGACCCTTTACTTAAATAGAACTATTGGAGAAAATGTAGCATAACAAATTTTTCCACTAAAAGCTTCAATAATTCAATTTATATCTTGAGAATTCTGTGTCAAATTAATTATGATAAGACAATATAATTATAAATAATAAACTAGCAATTATTTAATTTAATTATGAGATGTAAATTGAGGATTTCAACTTTTATTGGAAAAAAATTTTTTTTTCTCCTACATAAAGGATTTTTTTTTTTGTTAAATTACGTTTTTATATAAAATTATCGTTTATATTTCTTTTTAGAAAAGTTGCGTTAAATTTCATTTTTTAGAAAATTTTTGTTAAATTTTCTTTTCATAGAAAATGTTCTTAAAACTTTTGTTAGATTTTCTTTTTATAGAGAAAATTTTTGTTAAATTTCCTCTTTAAGAAAAATGGTCGTAAGTTTTCTCTTTAAGAACAATTTTCGTTAAACCTCCTTTTAATTAAAAATCTTCATTAACTTTTCTTATGTAGAAAAATTTCGTTTAATTTTCTTTTAACAGAGAGTGTTGCTTAAATATCTTTTTATCAAAAAATATTAGTTAAATTTTCTTTTATAAAATATTTGTGTTAAATAATTTTTATTTAAAAAAAAAAATGACATCAATTTTTTTATAAAAAAAATATATATATATTTTTTTTTTTTTTTTGTTTTTCAAAAAATGCTGGACCTCTTTTTATATTTTTTACAACAAAAAATCGCAGAGGAAATGCCAATTAATAATTGAGTTTAATTACTTGCAAATTGTAACAAGAAGATCCATAAAAATTCTTTCCTTCAAATAAACATCTACAAAAAGAATTCAACAAAACAAAAACAACTACAAATTATTGACCTTTATTTCATGTTTTCGTTTTAATTTATACAAATTGCTAGAGCAAAAATAATAAAAAAGGGGCGCGTACATCTTTAAGTCATATGAAAATCTAAAATCAAACTTACACTACGTCAACAAAATTTATTGTTGTTATTATTATGATTTTTCTGTATTTAAATTAAATCAAAACAATAATAAATAAACAAACATGTGTCCATATTAAAATTGTTATAGAAGAGTTTTCATAGCAAAAGTCAGAAAAATATTATTCATACGTATTCGCCAAAATAATAAAATTAAAAATCTGTTATAAATCGTACCATTTATCACTACCAATGCATACATATGTATGTATTAAATTGTATGAATATACGTGAATATACATACATATATACGAAACGATCACGTTCTCTTTTTATTTTGTTTTGAGTTTTTTGATGTGACCCTGCAGTTCTATGTGATGGATAGAAAATCCATTTTTATAAAACATTTTAACTAAAGTTTGCTCACATGGCTAGTAGTAATTTAGTATTTTTAATTTGAATATCTACTTTATTAGCCCTAAATAGTGTAAAAGGTAGTCAATATAAAATTAAAAAATAGCTACTTTAATAAGTTTTTTTTTTTTAATAATATATGTAGGGATCAATTTTATTTCTATTATAATATGTATATTAGATCTCATGAAAATTTGATTTAGATAGTGTTGACTGACCCATTTTTATATCTATTGAAATCACTTGATCAGAACTACCAGGTTAAGTTTTGCATGTTAGATATTATTGTTGCAATTGTATGTGTTTGTATGGGTGTGTGCTAGAGTATTTGATTTACTCGCATAAGCCGAAGTAAACAACCAGAGACGAGCCCTCAAAAAAATAAAAAATAAATAAATAAAATTAAAGAAAAATAGCAGCAATAAATAAACGTACAAACATATTTATACGAACATACATATACAGTATAAAATATTGTACAATACATAATTGCAGATCTTTTAAAGAAGTTGTTGTTTTTGGAAGACTTTTTTCCGTTAAGATAACTTAATGAAATTTGGAACAAAGTTTGTTTTTGTAATTATGATAACTAATTCACAAGTCACAATTAACAGCATAACTACTTCATAAAAGTCACTGATGAGAAATATACGGTTTTCATTCGAACAAAAATTGTTTGTTATTTAAGGAATAATTTTTTTATTCTTTTACAACGAACAAAATTTTTCAATTTAAAGTAAAAAAGTTAATTTCAGAAAGGAAATTATGTGATGATTGAAATTGATTTGTTAGGATACAATAATTCGTAAACCACGTGTTAATAGATTTCCAAAAAAAACTAAAAAAAAAATTAATTTCATTATATAATTTGTCTGAAATTTAAATATGTTTATTATAATTTATTATTGTTATAGTTTTTTTTTCCATATACAATTTTTAAAATTATCAATTGTTTTTCTTTATATGTTTTTTATTTATTATCAAAATTTAAAATCTCCCAGAAAACATGATTAAAGTCTCTCAAATATCTGTCTTTATCTCTTAATTTATACAATGTATCACATAATGAACAACATTTGATGTTTATGATTTTTTTTTTTTTTTTTTTTTTGTTAACTAACTGACTGAATAAAATTATACGCAGAATACAAAATCAAAAAATAAAAAAATACAACTTGATTAGAATTACTGCAAAAGTTGAGTGAACGTTTAAACAAATTAAAATTTTAATTGATTATAAATATAAGAAAATAATCTTGATTGAACACAATAAACGACCTTGAATGAAGAGGTCGTTGCAAGAATTTAAAAAAAAAGTCTTAAAATTTTTATACAAATTTTGTCTCCAACTGTACATAGGCAAATAAAGATAACCAATACCTCATATTACAATATAAATAACTAAATAAATAAATAAATAAATATATATATGTATGTATGTATTGTATGTAGGTGTGATTATTTATAACTGCCTCAACATAAACATGTGATAACGAGCCCCCTTTTTTATATTCTTATAAATTTATTGCGTATTGAATTTATAATCAGCTACAGTTAAGAAAACTGCACATGTTGAAATAAATCAAATAAAGAATTCAAAAAAATAAATATAAAATACTTGTATTCTTATTTTTAAATGCTTTTAAAATATATTCAAAAATAACACTTATATATAGAAAATAATATAAATTTGACTATCTTTAGTACACTTGCTTTTTTATAGTAATTTATTTTTTTTTTTTTATATATAAATTTAATCTCATCAGAAATTAATTAATTAGAAAACAATTATATTTCATAGAAATTATTTATTTTTATACTTATTTATGCCACCAAATTATTATTGACCCTGAGTAGTTATTGTGTTAAATATTGTAAATATTGTGCGTTAAGGATTGTGTAGGTTTTTGCTGTGAACCCTCATATTTTAATGTATTATTGTGTGAGTGTATAAAACAAGGGGATATAACATTTATGATGGTCTTGTAAAAAATTATATAGCTCCTTAAAGTATGCTATAAATATGCTATTATAGTAAAGGTCTTAATGTAAAAGTGATGTGTTTAATTCGGTTTTCATATGAAACTGTTATACAAACAGATAAATGAAGGAATGTAATCAATGATAGTGAGGACAATATTTACATCATTATTCATATCGTGAAAATTAAAATGTTGAAGATTTTTTAATTCATAAATTATAATTACATACTTAATTAAAAAAAAAAAC
Source organism: Phormia regina (assembly GCA_001735545.1). Taxonomy (NCBI): domain Eukaryota; kingdom Metazoa; phylum Arthropoda; class Insecta; order Diptera; family Calliphoridae; genus Phormia; species Phormia regina. The sequence goes on along the minus strand of MINK01176202.1, from coordinate 6,226 downwards.
ATACAAATACAATTACTTAGAATATTTTATAAAAATAAATGAGAATATTGTATCTTTTCTAATTCGATCCTATAAATGTAGCATTTATTGTGTAGGAGGGAATAGGAATATACACTTGAAGTGTACTTGAAATTAAATTATTATAATGCCTTAAATGCTATACAATAAATATATTAATTATGAAAATAGATTAAAACAGAATTATAAGAATAAAAATGAGTTAATTTGCCTTTTTTTAAGCGATTTTATCAATAATACCAGAGAAGCTAAAACTAAGCTAAAATCATATATACGATTTGTATCAGATGCCACATACTAATATAATAAAAAGGTCGACTTAGTATATGCAATATACTATTTTTATTCCTGCGTTTCAAATGGAAAATAAACTTTAGTTATTTATTCGATTCGACGTTAACCAAATTTCAAAGGTAATATTGACGAAAAAATTTCGTAGAAATTCAACGAAAAAAAAACTGTTTAAATAAACAAATTTTTCTTCAAATCAATGGATTTTTTTTTTAATCAAAAAATTTTTCTCAAAACTACTAAATAATATTTTTCAAAAATATTTATTTGTAAAATATGTTGATTTGAATAAAATTTTGTTAAAAAGATTGACGAAAAATCTGTTAAATCTACGAAAATTAAGTTAAATTTGCAGTAACTCTATGACAACTGACAGTTAATTCGAATAAATAGTTTGTTAATTTAACGAAATTTTTTTGTAAATTTAAAAATTGTCTAATATTTTTTAGTCAATTTGAATAAAATTCTTGGTAAACTGACTAAAAACATTCATATTTTAAGAAACTAAATAATTTATTATATTCATATTGAATAAATTTTTTTCAATTTGAATAAATATCTTGAAATTTATTAAATTGAATAAATGTCTTCAAAATAAATTTGTAAGTATTTTTTCAAGATTGTATTTATATAAAAGTTAATAAATAAATACAATTAAAATTTTTTGGCTGTATGTAAAAAATATATATTTCTTATCATAGTATTATTTATTTAGTTTTTACTAGAAATTGTTGACTACACAATACACATATGTATATGATATAAATAAAAATTTATAAAATATACTTAAACAACTGAAATTAAATAAAATGAAGTATTAAAAAATAAAAATTCTTTTATATTATTCAAAAATTTTGTAAATTTTACTGAAGATATTTCGATGTAAAATTAACAATTTTATTTTAGTCTAATGGAATAATATTCTACAATTTCACTAAATATCTCCAAATTTACTAAAAAAGTGTAGAATTGAAGAAATTTCGTTAATATCATTCATTTTATCCAAATTGAATAAAATTCTTCAATTCGACGAAATTTCTTTAAATTTTCATAATATATAATTGAATAAGTTTCGTTAATTTAACTATTTTTTAGTCAATTTGAAGAAAAATATGTAGAACTTAAGAAAAATTAAACCTACTATCAGTGACCACAAATGATTTGTAAATGTAAGTAAATATTGGTTGGTTGGTTGACAACTAGTACAGTGCATCATCACAGATATCACTGAGTGTTTTTAATAAATGGTATAAAAATAATTTATTTATTTAACTAAAATTTTTAATAAATGTATATTTTTTTATTTTTTCAGTTCGATATCGATCAAAGACTTGCATGAACGATTAAAGATCTTTGTAACAAAATATAAAACAAATAGAAAATATACCTGAAGGTAATATAATGAAAATTAATTACCTAATAAAAGAATTACTTATTTCTCAAATATATTCTTTTATATTTCAGACGGTAGTATATTTTCATTTCATTTTTAAAAACGTTTAGACTTTTTATAATGAAATTATTTATTTTTTACATAAGTCATACTAAATTTCATTAAATAATTTTATCTATATTTTTAATGTGAAGCACATTTTTTATGCAATAATTATTATTAAACATTTTAAAATTTCTTATTTGTTCTATTTCTGATATCATCATTTTAGAATTGACAAAATTCTGTCAAATTAAAATTCAAATGTTGAGATGAATAAACATTATTCAACTTGTAGGAAAAATTGAGTAGAATTAAATAAAATAATTTTATTAAATTGAATAAAAATTCGATTTAACTAATTGCATATTTTTGGCTTAACTGCATAATTCGTATTATAAAACATATTTTAGCAAATTAAAGGAAAATTTTTCGTAAATATTACAATTAAAAAATTTTTAGCTTAGTTCCCTTAAAACCTAATTCTAAACTACGAAATGCTAGTGTTTATCCCCAACATTATTTTAAAACTTTTTCAAAGGCATTTATTTGAATGAAATCAAGTTTAGGATAATAATTTTCTAGGTTAATAACTTTAGAAAAGCGAATTAAGGAATTAGGCCATAATATGCAGTTTTCTAATTTGTATCATTATTGCTTTACTGTTTTCTGAAATAAATTCCTCGATAAAATAAATATAAATTATTAAAAAAGTATAAAAGTAAAAGTGAATCATAAGAAAGTTAATTTTTTAAAGAACCAATAATAGATGAAAATTGCAATTTCGCTCGGAAAAATCTTAATTATTTGATTAAATTTTTAGATATTTCATTGTTAATGAATCGGCATGAAAGCGATGAATTAAAAATAAAAATCAGACGATATATTTAAATAAATATAAACTTTCGTACCACGATAATTGGTGGTTTTATAGAAAAAAATATATTTCCATTACAGAATGGTAATACCTTAAAATAATTTAGCTTATATTTTTTTAATTTTCAAGCATTTTTTAATTCATTTCGTAATTAAAAAGTGTAAGGAATTTTGTTGGCACACATTTAGATTTTTTCATCAGACATAGATATTTTGAAAAATATTCACTGGCAACACTGGTTCAGTTGTTTCTAACTGTTTCTTTTAATACAATAACCTGTTGCATACTTTTGGGTGTTTGAATTAAATTAACTAACAAAACGGAAATGCAAAAACTTAAACAGTAAAAGGAATTTTTTGAATATTTTAATAAAAAATTAAAAAAATAAAAAATAATAACATATTACATTATAAACATACCTTTGCCATTTTAATTGTTGTTTGTGTTTTAATATGTCTTTTTAAATATTTTAAAAATTAAAAAATGATTTTTTTAAACAAAATTTAAAAAGACTTTTTTTTTTGTTTTGTTTTATTTGGAAATTTGACGCGAAATATTACACTTTTGTTTATTTTATTTAGCAAATATTCGGTAGAAAAATATTTGTTTAATGTTAAAATTGTGTTTCTTCGTTATTCTTTTTGATTTCGTTTTATGTCTTATTATTTTCTTGTATTATTTTGTTCAATTTAAATATTTATATAAACAAATAAAAATTATTCACACTCAGAGTTGAATTGGTATTGATACTTCTTTGAAAGAATTTTATGGAATGTTCAAATAACAATTGAATCACTCACTTATATATCATTCAATCGGAAACAGCAGCAGCAGCAACAAAAAAGCAACAGTTTGTAGAACGTTAAATGATAGAAGAAGGAGAGAATAATAATGAAAAACAGAAACAATAACAATTATGATAGAATATAACTAATTACTGTGTATTGAGTTGTATTGAGAGGAGACATAACTTCTGAACACACATTTACATTGAAATACACTGTTAAACATGCGCAAAAGTTTTTATGACAACTCATCAATGTAGTTTTGTTGCTACTTATTATTATTTATTTATTTGTTTTGTTATCCTTTTCAAAGAAATCACCCAGCAAACACAAAAGATTTGATATTAAATTTATAATGATTTGAAATAAAGCCCTTTGTCAAATGTCATGTAAAAATAATAGCTTTCTCAACAAAAAGTTTAATTAATTGTCAAATTAATTCCCCTTCGAATTGATTATCAAATCAATGTTAAATTTTTTATTCTCAAACTTTCTTCAAATGTGGATTTGTATTTTTATTTTTGATAAAGTTTTCTTTTGTAGTTTATATTCAATATATTCAATAATTGGACAGTTTTTTTTGTTTTATTTGTAAAAGCAATTTTATTTAATAACTTTTTTTATTGGATATCATTTTTTAAAAAATAATTTGAAAGATACAATTTTTTAAATATTATTTATATTTGTCTTTATATTTATGAAAGATTTAATAATAACATTTAATATCAAATTGAGAAAATGCTATTTTTCAAATATTTTTAAAGTTATTTTTAGACTTGAAAATAATATAATAACAACATTTGCTATTAATTTGAGAATGCAAAATTTTTCAAAGTTTTTTTCCCAAAAGATTCTGAATTTGAAATTAAACTTAAAATTCAAACCTCTATCAACACTTGACACAAATTTGTTGGATATCAAATATTTAAATAATCATATTGCCTTCGTGTTTACTGGGCATTTCATTTTTTGACTAGTGAGACTGCATCAGGTGATAGTAAAATTGAATCAAATGAATTAAAATGTAAAGAAATATTTACCAAAAATGTTTAGAAAATTACATAAAAGGAAGTTATATTTTATAATTTTTAAAATGTAGAAATTGATCCGAAGTATTTTTAAGAAAACAATATTTATCATAGGAGTAATATTAAAATACAAAATAATAATAATAATAATAATTTTGAAATAATATAAAAATTTAAAAATTGTTTTATATAAAGTTTATTTTTAATTAATAGGATCAAAATTCAAATTATTAAATATTATAGGACTTGTAATAAAAACTTTGAAACGAAGAAATCTGAAATTTATACAGATTAAAAAAAAAACTTTTTATGTTGTAATTAGCCTTTTTCTTTTCCCGGATTTTTTCCCAGAAAAAAAATCTGAAAATCTATTCCCTTCAGGTGTATGTATAACCCATTTCAATGAACAATGATTTTTCTCATAGAAAAATATAATAAAGTTAATTCTATTTTTATACTGTGACTAAGAAAAGCTCAATAATTAACATATATATCGTATTAAGATCTTGGACAATTGGACCCTTTAAAATAACATGTTCTTATATGTGAAGCTTTTATAATTTTTCTGATAAGAAATTCATATATAGTTAAAGGTTTCGATACTTTTAGAACCATGTTTTTGCTATTACTTTAAAAATGTTAGTTTTTCTTTGAGGATTCTATACAATTTACCGTTGTAATCGTTTCAAATCGTTAAACAAAAATTTTTTTTCAAATATCGAATATTGCTTCCCACTAGAAATAATTATTTTAATTTTTGACAATAAAAAAATTTCATCCAAAATAGAATTTTTTTATTTTCAGTCTATCATACTAAAAGACTCTTATCTGTGTAATAAATTGTGTACAGAGATAAACATACATGTTGAATTTTAAAAAAATATATCCAAAACTAATTTGCTTCTAAATCTATATTTAATTTTTATATTTTATTTTAATTTTTTCTTTTGAATGTTCAATTATTTGACTTTATAAGATTTGAAAATGACAACTCTCCCTAATAATTCTACATTGCTTAGTTTCCTTATGATCTGAAACCATGGAATTTATATATTTCCGTAAATATATTTAAATTGGTAAGAAACTAAAATTAATTGAATAGAAAACAATTGCAAAGACACATTATATGCTAAAATTGCCACAAATGAGGTAGTAAATATAAACATTTTTCATACTCAGGAGATCCCGGGAGTTCCTGCCAAATTTCCCGGAATTATTATGCGGAATTCTCAGGATTTCCCGTGAAAAACTCTAGTCGTAATAAATTCATATTTTTTTAATAATTCACAAAAATCATGTTTAAAAAATTAACAAAATAATAAATAAATAGAAAAATGTTACAAATTAAAAAAATAATAATAATCATATATGATGTCATAGGTCAAATTATTAAAAGTTTACAGAAAAATATTTTATTCTAGAACATTTATAATTTCGAATTGCGTTGAAATTATCCTTTAGCTATCTTTAGGGACATAATTATATCAAATTTAATTTAAACATTTATGTTCGTTAACACAAAATACAATTAAGTTAATTTTTCTATTAAAGTTAAAGTTAATTGAATAGTTAGTTACTATTAGTATTATTATGAATTTTTTTATATCTTAAAGTCAAAATATTAAAAATAATTTTCTTTGTGTTTTAAAATATAACGAGAGAAGAAGGTATAGGCGGCCAAGACCGACCATATGATACCCTACACCATTGCCTATGTGTACCTAAATTCGGGAACGAGCCAATTATGGACCTATACTTGTATTAAGTGGAAAACAAAAACATAATATTGCAGAAT
>MINK01176201.1:0-11802 GCA_001735545.1 Phormia regina | reverse complement strand
TATAATAAGAAAATGTATACTGAAAATATAAATTGTTATTTATTTAAAGGATTTTTCATAAATTTTATTTATTGACTAGGTAAAATATTTTAAATTCATTTTCGATAATATGTTAAAGGTAATATATAAAATATCACAGAGTAGGTACTTATGTCAAACTATACTAAAGAAAAATATATTAGGGCAACACTTATACTGTCAATTTAGCTACAAGTGATCATGCCATTTTAAACCTATAAATCAATTTTCCGAGTTGAATTAAGCTTTCCGGATAAATAGTTATATAGAAAAAAAAAAATGAATTACGTTTCAAAAGATAGTGGAGCAGATCACGAGAACGAGTTTTGTGATTTAAATCTATAAAAAGTGGAATAACACTATTAAATTATCTGCAAGTTATGCCACCACAACATTAAAAATAGTTTGAAAAAATAAAATATAGAAAAATAATAAAACATTTCTTTAGAAAAAGCCTGCAAAGTTTAAAACTTCAAAAATTATATTTTCCTTTGTGAAAAAAACTGTACTTATTAAAATTAAAAGAACACCTATTTTATTAAAATCGATAGGAAATTACTCAAAATGTAAAATGTTTTTTTTTTTATTATATTATTTTCAAACGAAATATTGTCTTTTAAGTATTAAAAACTTTACATTTATCAATTTTAATAAAAAAGATCTACAGTTTTATCTTAAAGAAGGAAATAATAATTTTTGTAGTTTTTAATTTTGTACGATTTTTTGAAAAGCTTATAGAAATAGATTTTTTCATAAACTATTTTATATTATTTAAGCATAAGTTTCATATCAAAAATATAGTATTTTTTCATTTTATAGATCTGAATTAAAATAGATCTGGGCCGTAAAGTGTGCGGTTGGTTTCCGAGGTTACACCGACACTTGAACTATCCTTACAAAATTTCGTTATCGTATATGCTTTTGTTTAAGAGATCAAGCAGAAATAATATTGAAGCTACAATGGACACCCTGTGTGTTTCTAGTATTTTGCATAAACGGGAGACGGGCGGCAAAGTGGGCGGACCCCGCCCATTTTTTGTTGTCGAGATTATGATCGTCTTTGAACTAATGTGTAAAATTTCCTTGAAATTTTACCTTATATGGGAGGTGGACCTAAAGTGGGGGACCACGCCCATCTCTGGTTTCCAAATTTTATATTGACCCTGGAACTATCTTTACAAAATTTCGTTGTCGTACATGCTTATTTCTAGAATATATCAGCAAAAAACTTTGAAATGAAGCTACAATGAACACCCTGTATTTTTATATTTTGCCCATATGGCAGGTAGGCGGGTAAAGTGGGCGGGAAGAGTGGGCGGACCATGGCCATTTTTTGTTTTTGAGGTTACATTTGCCTTTGAGCTATTTGCAAACAAATTTTTTGACGTTCCCCTTTATATGAGAGGTGGGCGGTAAAGTGGGAGAACCACTCCCGTTTTATGTTTCCAAGTTTATATCGACATAGGACATATCTTTGAAATGGAGATATAATGGACACCCTGTGTTTTTAGCACTTTGCCCATGTGATAGGTGGGCGGTAAAGTGGGCGGACCATGGCTTTTATTTGTTTTTGGGGTTACATTTGCCTTTGATCTATTTCTAAACATTTTTTAACGTTTTTTTTTTATATGGGAGGTGGGCGGTAAAGTGGGCTTTCGTGTTTATATTGCCCCTTTAAACTACGCGTACAAAATTTCATTATGGTATATGCTTTTGTTTAAGAGATATCAGCAAAAACAATGAAATGAAGCTGCAATAGACATCATGTGCTTCTAGTATTTTGCCTATATGGGGAACGGGCGGTAAAGTGGGCGGACCACGACTATTTTTCATTGTCGAGATTATATTGGTCCTTGAAATATTTGAATAACATTTCGTTAAAATTTCACCTTATATGAGAGGTGGGCTGTAAAGTGGGCGGACCACAAACAAATTTTTTTTAAATTTTTCTTTATATGGGAGGTGGGCGGTATAGTGGGCAGACCACGCCCATTTTCGGTTTTCGAGTTTATATTGACCCTCAAACTTTGCGTACAAAATTTCGTTGTGCTACATGGTTTTGTTTCAGAGATATCAGCAAAAAACTGATTTAGCAGCACAGGGTGCTTCTAATATTTTGACCATAACTTTGTTGTTTACTTACGGATTTTGCTCAAATTCAATCCCAAACAAACCTTGTATATGACAAATAATTGGGTCAAATTTCGTCTCCCTACGATTTTCCGTTCGAGCTTTATCCTGCTTTCAATAGACGGACAGAAGGACAAATTTAAATCGTTCACCTTATTAGAAATTCCATATGAAATAGAAAATTAAATATACTCTATTTCGAGTAGTTCCAAAAATGATTTCAAATTTATTTTTAAACAAGGAATTTAACTGGAATTAATNCAGCCTCCAATTTTGCGAGATAATCAGCAAAAAACTGATTTAGCAGCACACGGGTGCTTCTAAATATGTTGCCCCAGTACTTGTTGTTTACGTTACGTTGTATATGACAAATAATTGGGGCCAATATCCTTGCTTTCAAACAGACGGACGGACACGGCTAGATTCGACTCAGAATCGAACCACGACCCAGAATATATATACTGTTATGGGGTCTAAAACGATTATTCGCACATGTTACACACGAAATGACAATGACACTTTTGATGGTGGGTATAAAAATTAAAATATTCGGTAAAAAAAAATAAATAATAAATATAAATAAATAATAAATAATAGTAAAATAATATAATAAGTTATGCTTACACAGGAAAAACACTGATTCTGTGGCACAGGGTTTCTCTGTCATACGTATACAGTATTAAGTCACTAATCCACTTTTTTGAATTGACTCTAGTAATTTTGGGAAAAATCGCGATTGATTAAGGATGTACTCTATATAGTTGATGCATAAATCAAACTACTTATTTGATTTTATTAAAAAATTTTAAAATCATATATTTTTACATTTTTTTAAAAAAAATTAAACAAGTAGTTTTCGATTTATGCTTCAATATAGAGTAACATCCTTAATCTTTTCAAATCGCGATTTAATCCAAACATTACAGAGTTCAATTCAAAAAAGTGGATTAGAGTATACCAAGACTGACCCGCAGAAATTTGAATTCATTTTGTAATTCCCTGTGTAATAATAACAACAAAAAAATAAATGTTTAATTCATAATGACTTCAGTCTAGCACATGATGAATTTGCTTTGCAGTAAATGTTCTCAAAGATTCTCTAGACTTTAATCGTCTCGAGAGTCTGTCAGAAAAGTTTAGCGACGAAAAAGCTCTTTCTATAGAAAACTATACAAATCAAAAACGTTAATTTATTTCGGATAATGTTTTAAGTTATACATATATTACTTGTTTTTAATTAGTCTTACCTGTGTAGGAGGTACAACCAAAATAACATTAGAAATAAGGTATACATTCGGGATCCGTAGATTTCCTCTCGCTTCCAGTATTCTAAACACTGATTGTACTTCGTTGAAATGGTATCTTTAATGTTTCTATTTTGTATAATATGTTTGAAGTTTCATATTCTTCATTATGGCTGGGGTTTCAAAAATTTTGTTAAAAATCTCTTCATTAACTTTGAATGAACTACAAGTCCTTAATTTAGTGATAAAAAATTTATCCCATTTTTTTTTAACTTTTATGGCTTGTTGTTTTTGATTTAATAGTATCACTGCATCAAGTTGTGCAGTATGCGCTGCACATCTGCAGATTACAATATCTCCAACATTAACATCCTCGTCATTTTCAAAGATTAAATTAATCTTCATTGATTAAAATTCATCTTCATTGTTTTTTACTATACACTTGTATAATAAAGATGTGTCCTTAGCATATTAGCACCAATGTCGAAGTTATAGCAATTACTTGTTGTTAAACTTAAATCGAATTTACTTAAGTTTTAATAATTTCAGCAGCACAAAATTTTTTGATTTAGTACTACCCTACTCCTTTAATTGGCTCATGCCAATAAGCCGTGATAGCAACGCAGGCATCTTTACAAATATTGGAATGCTTATTCCAAAAAATTCTCTCTAAACGCGTTGCATATCAATTTTTACTGAGAAGAAATTATTTCTATTATTCAAGAAGTTTAACTCGTAAATATGCCTTCTTTATCACATATCACTACAAAAGGTTTAAGTAAATTTCTCAACTGGCAATGTTTTAATATGTCGAAGCCATTCCATTTTCAAGTTAAAGTCCAATGTAATGATCGTATGATTTCAAATTTAATTACTTCTATTTGTTTTTGATTGTTTTTTTTCTATTTATCATAACTTTATTATTTACAATTCTATTTGAATGAATCTTCAAATTATAGAGTCTTGATGCACTAGCTATTTTCTTGCAAAAATATTACACAACACTTTGTCATTTAAGTCAAGTGTTACTTAATAAATTAGAAACCTTTCCATTTTATAATTTACATATTTTTTTTAAAAATAACACAACTGTGCACTTCGACTATAATTTTTAACTAAACATTTTTATTTCTTAGAGTTGTAAAAAAGAGTAGGTGGCTTATTCCTCATATACACAATATGTTGAAAGCATTATAAACGCTAGGTTTAGGCTGCATAGTATAATTAGAAAGTATACTCGAAAGAACATCTGTTTTACAATTTTTTCATTGATACATCTCGCGTTACTGTCAAATTGTTTCTGTATTCCCATGTAAAATTTTTTCGTGAGTATTTTAGTCTCCCTCTCCTTTATTCTCTCATTTTCTGTTCATATCAATTTGACATTGTGCGCGGTAGTTTTACACTAACAAAATACAAGGAATTGTTGTTTTTATAGATGTGCGAGTACTTTGTAATTATACTATGGATGCTGTAAAAAAAGTAAGTGTTCAGTAAATTGCGACTGCTTTAAGCAGCCAATCGAAACACTGTAAAATTCATTAGGGGACATTATGGTGCTTTTTCATATGATGATTTATTATATTTTTAACGAATTTAGAAGTCAGTTTTTCCATGTCGAAACAGATTCCATGTCATGTCGAAAAGTATCAATGATATAAAAATATTTTGTATTCATATTAAGAAATGAAGAAAATAATAATAAAAAATAATAAATTAATAAAAGTTTTCTGTTTAATTGGGCTACTCAAATTCAGAATCATCATCATCATCGTCACCAATATCATTATCAAAATTTTCAGCATTAATAGCGTCAAAAATATTTCGCTTAGCACCACAACCAACAGTTTTGTTCAACAGCTCATCAACATCATTCATTGTTTTTAAGTATATCTCCCTAGATTTTTCATTTCGTTTAGCAAAAACATTTCTAGTGTAGATAAATTTAAAACCAACTTCTTTTAGCAACTTAGCATAATTAAATAATTCAAAAGTATTTTTACAGAGAAAATCATTGACGAATACTCCTTTTAACTCTTCTATTTCCTTTAATTTAGGTTTTCCATTCATAAACATTTGCTTAGTTTTCTTATTTAAAAACTTTACAACAATATACTTTTTATGATTATATTTTTTGATTTATTTTTATTTAGAAATTATCTTTCCTCTAAATCGCTTTCAGATATGTCTACCCCCGTTCTTTTTGCTAACTCTAACGTAACATCTACAGCAGTTTTGTTATCATTGACTTCAATTCCATTAATAATGCAGTCTTTTTGTACTCTGACATTATTTAAGAACGTGACAGCTGATTTTAAGTTTTTCACCTCCTCTTTAAGCTTTACATTCTGTTTTTATAAAGCTTTTATTTGTTTGTCATTCTTCTTCAAACCTTCTTCAAAAATGAATCGTTTCTCTTATATCATCCAGTTAATTTAATTTTGTTTTGATCTCATCTATGTCTTTAACACTTACATTATCACTTGGTACACAAAATTGACATTTATATTCCAATGAGGAATTTTTTATAAGTTTATCATATTCTTTTTTGTCAACTTTCGTGCAAAGAGCATATAAAGTTTTTTTACATACATCAAATTCCAGGGCTTCATCACTTTCCAATATTTTTGTTTTGCATTGTCTACATAAACATTCATTTTTATTGTTTATATTTTTGAGAGTTTTACCAGTCATATTTTAAGTCTCACTGATTAAGCATATGTTTGTTTACAGAAGTATAATACACTCTCTTTTTTTTAATTGTTTTATATGAAATATTTAATCGCGAAAATATTGTAAAATCAGAACACAAAACTTTACAGTAGAAATACTTTTGTTATATAAAATGGAAAATGTCACTAGCGAGAAAATTATAAAAATGAAAAAGCACTTGATACGTCAATAAAAATTTGACTACATCAACTGTAAAATTTTTAAAATCATTATATCTTGTTGCTTATTATTTGTTTTGTATAGAATAGAATTTTGTATAGAATATTGATTTTGATTGAGAGAAAATTGTACTTTTTAAAACTTTTGTTTACACTATTCTTGCCTGTGACCTGTTCTGAGGATTATATTTCAATATTAAACGTTTTTTTTAACTGATTTTTTTTTTTTAATTTCAAGAATAATGATAATTTTGTGTCTTTGCGTAAAATTATATGCGATAAATTTTATGTGAATTCCTTTAATAGCTCTTTGTAATTAAATGCCTTATTTTAAATCTCCCTTATATACATTCTCCTTTATATACATTTTCGAAAATTAACCAAATCATGTATAGAAATATTTTCGAAGCGAGATTTAATGACGATTTATAACAATTGATGCATTAACTGCATTAAAGAAATAAACTTACGCATTCGATAAATTTTAGACTTAAAGTCAGTAATGCATTTTCAATTAAAAAACAATAATTTTCTTTATAGTAGCTTTCCGAAAAATAGAATTTAATTTAAAGTTAATTATGCCTTTCTAAGCATAATACTTATTATTTTTTACAGTGTATTAGATGAGCTATTCCAAGAGAAGAAGACGATAAATCCTAAATTCTTGCTTGAGCGTTAGACCACGGTTGGTTTTGAAAACACATTAAAAATAATTAATAGATAATTCATTATCAGGTCATATTTCTTTCAATGTTTTGAAGCTTTTTGTTTCAAATATTTATTCAATATTTATTTCAAATAATTTGGATATGAACTCGTCGTCATAAAAAAAAAAAGAAGACGGCATTAGAAAAATACTTGGTAACATCTAAAGAACATGCTAAAGAAGCAAGAAAATTATTTAAATTTACAAAAAATGTTGGCGGAAAGTATTAGAAAAAAGGATGAAAAAGCTAAAAGAAAATAAGCAATTGAAAACAAGAAGGTTGAACTACTAGAAAATATTTTAAAAATTTTGTAAAAGAATATATATTTTTTTTTTTTTTAATTTAATTTTAAAAAGTTCAAAAATGAATAAAACTATACGACTGAATTATTTATAATTAATTCTTATCGTCTTTTATTTGATTTTGAATGAATTGGAGAATTGGATCTCCAACAATATTTCCTCTTAAAACATTCTCATTATCTGTATTAGGTGTATTAATTGTAGGTGTATTAATTGTAGCGAATTCAAAATCATCTTTGTTAGAAATATTGTGCAAAACACTTATAAAGTGGCATAGCTTTTTCACACCCCTCAACTTGCAATAATGCAACTGCCGATATTTTTGCTTTAATATATCAAAAGCATGTTCAATACAAACACGTCCAGAGCTAAGTTTAATATTGAAATGTTTTTGAGCTCTTGTAAGGTGTCTATTATCTCGGTATGGTGTAATTAAATATTTATTACAGGGATATGCTGAATCACCTGACAAATAATAGCCTAAAATTATAAATATAAATATTATTTAATTAATTTAAAGTATTTTAAAAACACTTACCTGCACAATACGTAGGTAATTTGTCACAAATTAGAGAATTCTTAAAAACCCAACTGTCTGGCAAGAATTTTTTGATTTTTTTGTTTTCGTCACATATATGTATATCATGCAGACATATAGATGTGTTTCATTTTCTATATATTCGCCTTTTCCAACCTTTGGAGGATCGAAGACTACATGAGTTCCATCAATACAACCTAAATATATATATTTTGGAAATTATATTTAACAATTTACTTTAAATTTATTAACTTCTTCTGCTCCTTATGTTCATTTGGCCATTTTATAAATTCCGGACTCAAAGAACATAAAAACGATGAAACCCTTTGTATAATCATGCATATTGTAGAAAGGGACAGATTAAATCTATCTGATAAGTCTAGAAGTTTTTTAGAAAGCTGTTCCTAAAGAGCCTTCGATATTCTAAAATGGCTTAGGAATTCTCTTTCAGAGTAAGTGGGCACAATATCTTTAATACAATCTTTAACAGAATTACGCATAGTGGTCTCTGATAAAAACAAGATATTTGTTGGAAACATAAGCAGAGATATCTGTTTGTTGGGGGGTAAAATAACTTAAACCTAAAACTATAAATTTTGAGAAAAAATTTTGTAATTATTTTAAATACCTTTAACCAATCTGATGATGAGTGGGAGTTTCTCTATCAATCAACTGTCAAATTTTTGCATCTAATTCACAAAGTATCGGGTACGCGAACACAGCTAATATAAATAAGTGCAAAAAGATCATATTAACCCATTCAAAGTCATTGTACTTGATCGAGTACAGCGGTATAATCGACCATTTTTATGGAGTCTAAAGAGCCTCAGTGGTTTTTATCTTATTATATAAATAATTGATAAATACTATCTTATAATGACAACAAATTTGGCAGATATTTCAATTATATATGCCAGAATTTAGACAATAACTTTTTACCATAGATAAAAAAATTAGAACGCGTCATTTGGTAATATTTTTTATTTATAATTTTTTCGAATATTTCTTTGAAATTAATTACTTTTGACAATATAGTTTTTTATATATAAAGTATTTTTGTACAAAACATCCTTTTGGAAATACCCATAACTTGACCATACCTCCCTATGAGAACCTAATATACTTTTTCAACAATTTTTAAACTTTTATTCTTATTTTATATGTAGACAATAAAAAAATCAAAGATTTTTTAAAATATCTCTGCTGGATATTAACGCGGCTTTTAATGGGTTAAGATGTGAAATAAAATAAAAATCAATTATATTTGTATAAACATTTTATTTTTGTGTCACCTTGAGATTTCATGAAAATAGTTTCATTTGTACATAATTGTTAGGTCTTTTAAATTCATGGAAATATCTTTAATTCGTACATAGTTCAATGTATGTGCAAAAACATTATATCAAAATCATAAATAAAAGCAATTATAGTATTATGAAACTTTTTTGTCGTCTAAAAATTCCAAGACAAGAAATCATTCAATATAAGTAAGTGCAAAAAGATTATATTAAAATCATAAACAAAAGCCATGATATACATAAGTAACAATTTATTTTTTGCATCACCTAGAGATTCCCTGAAAATAGTTTTACTCGTTTACAATTATTAAATCATTAAATTTCATGGAAATATCTCGAATTCAATATATGTGCAAAATATCATATTAAAATCATAAACAAAACCAATTATAGTATCATTATTTGTACAATAGTATTACATCAATATTAAGTCTATTAAATTTATGGAAATATGTTGCAACATAGTTTTTGAAAGGTCAAATTGCGGACCGATACTTGTATAACAGTGTAAAAAACATACTTATACAGAATAATATATCGATACTAACATTCACATGTGTTTATACATGTGAATGTTAGTATAAGTCATATATGAGAGTATATTATGGGAGGTCCTAAAACTGTCAGCGTATACGTCCCAATCCACATGTCACAAGCGCTACTTACGAAATACGTTCCTCATAAGAGACCCTAAAATCAATGATATTATGATCAATTGTCCACCCCACTCGTCATTCGCAGTCGTGAATAAAACCCATTTCTTAAACTATTAAAAGAATACTACTCTCCCCTTTTATACAAGAGGAACAAAATTAGAGATTTTCGTTTAGATAATATTTTCGCATTTGATAACTGTTTTCTATGTGATGTGAAAAAAAATCCGCTTAAAGTATACCATTGAGAATTACTTATTAAACCGATTTAACATTGAAACATCTTACAACAATTACAATCAACTGTCTCTGTTTTTTTAAGAATTTTCATTTTATTATTTATTTATTTATTTTTTTAATTTTGTGTATAAGATAACTTAGCTGTGTTTTAATGTTAAAAACTTAAAATGTAGACTTTAAAATAAATCTTTTAAAATATATTTTGTCAGTACAATATATAAGTGATTTATCGTTAAACCGGAAAGTCACTGTATTAATAATATTAATTTATTTTATACATATAAACATAAAAAATGTGAAAAATTGTTGAATATACTTTTTATACAAAAATATTACTAAGCAATTTTCATGTAGTTTTTCTTTCATTATTAATTATTAATAATCTACAATTTCCAATAATAATTTTTTTAATTTAAAAAATTAAATAATGTAATTAAAATAAACAAATTAATATGTATATGGCAAAAAACATTTAATTAGAGTTCTGTAAGAATGGTATTACAACTTTTATAAAATAAAATGCAGCAAAAAATATTATTAAAAAAAAGAATAGTTATAAATATCCATTCCACCCTATAGGGTAACTAAGAGCCATCTATTGGAGATTACTTGAGAAACTACTGCAAATATAAGTTAATTCAACAACCACCCATACATATTGTAGTTTTGGTGGAAAAGTTCAACTTAACGAAGGTACAGTGGGACTGAGGAAACAGTTAGCAACATAATTTTATAGTACCATAAAGAAAAAACGCATTCAGTGTATTCGACAATAACATAAAAGGAAAAACGAAATAAACAAAGTATTTTTTTTAATTTAAATGCAAAGGATTTAACAAAACTGTTAACCCGAACAATATTTTTTGATAATTTTAAAATATTTTTTATATTAAAGAAATAAAAACACAATTAAAAGTAAATTAAATTCAAAAAATTAAATTAAAATTAATATAAATATTATATTAAACAAAAATTTAAATTTAATTCAAAAAGTAAAATAAAAATGTAATTGTATCAAAACATAATTTAAAATTCTATCAAAATTTATTTTAAAATAGTAATAACTAAAACTAAAAAAGATTACGTTAAAATAAACATAAACTAATATTAATTTAAAACTAAATTACAACATAAATAACTATATTTTAAATAAAAGATAGATTCAAAATAAAACAGTTGAAAATATTTTTGAACTAAAATTAAATTTATTTAATTAAAGATTAAATCAAATATTTTAAATTAAAAATATGTTTAAATAAAAATAAAATTAATTAAATTAATTTAATTAAATTAAAAAAAATTAAAGGTTAAATTAAAATAAATTAAAGATTAAAAATAAAATATATATATATTTTTTTAAAGTAATTAAGTTAAAAGTAATTTAAAATATTCTCAATAAATATAAAATTAATTAAGTTATTAAAAATATAAAACAAAATATTTCGAATTAAATGTAAATTAATTGAAATGCAAATAAAAACAAAATATTTTTAATTAAAAGTAAATTTATAATAATGATAAATAAACAATATATTAATGTTTTTATTTATAATTTATATTTGTATGTCATGTCATTTTATTATTTTCTTTTTAATTGAAATTATTTTTAATCTACTTCTTTTTTTAATTGGGTTTAAATTATTTTATTTAAGTTATTTTTATTTTATTCTATTTTTATTACAAATAATTTTATTTAAATTAGTTTCCATTTGTAATATGTTATTGAATATGATATGATTTAGCCCTTTATTTTATATTTGTAATTAAAATGAAAATAATTG
>MINK01176196.1:1730-12142 GCA_001735545.1 Phormia regina | reverse complement strand
GGAAATAATTATGGAATTTCGAAACGGCTGCTCCGAATTCCATAAAATTTTAGCGAAAAAGGCGTAACTAAGACAAGCTAAAAAGGAAAAAAAACATAATCTTTGAAGACTAATAACTCTTAAACTAATAGAGATGAGATATTTATACGCTGATTTTTTTGTAGATCTCGACTAGCAGAACACTCTAAGGAACTAAGAGCGTTCTTATGAAATTGTAACCTGTGGTGACCAAGTTTTGGTATCCTGTTTACTCGCCCCCTGTAGGTGTGTATGATCCAAGAAATCGGCGCAGCCGTTCCGAAATTCCATAATTATTTATTTTTTTAATTGCACACGGTTCATTGTTCCTATTATATGAAATGACCTTTTCCATTATATATAATTCGATATCATATTATGTGCCATAATATAAAGATTTAATTCTTTTATCTTTAACGCATTTAAAAGCGCATATAGTGATTATTTTCAAAAGTCCTGGACCCCAAAAGGGACTTAAAAATGTGGCCAAAAATGATAACATACTCTTCTGGAATTATTATGTGGAGATTTGCAAGGGCTGCAATCATGTATTTTTTTATATTCCAAAAAATTACATAACCCAGCATAACAACTACCCTCTACCCCTTATACTGCTAGGAGCCTATACTCCTACAAATCAAATAAGCACCTGAACTTTTATTTTTGATATCTTCGGCAGTTCACAAATTACAGCATTATTCCAAAAAAATATATATTTGGGACCACTGCTTATTGAGGTAAAAAGCAGACGAAAATGCACTTAATTCAGGGAATTAGTATTTTATTTTTATTAATTTCTATTTGTAAAAAATTAAGTTTTAGATTTTTTTTGTTTGGTAGAATAGTAATGTCCGTCCATCCGTCTATACATTAGAGTTAAATGAGTCGAATATTGGGCATAATTTAAGAAAATGTGATAACAAAACTTTAATGATCATGTTAATTATTCCTATATATGAGCCCAAATACAACCGAACGGATTTCAATGTTGTTTTCCGCTCTAAGAGAGGAATGCAAATCAAATAAGCACCTCAACTTTTAATTTTGATATCTCCGGCGGTTCACAAATTACAGAATTATTTCCGATAAATATATATATTTGGGACCACTGCTTATTGAGGTAAAAAGCGGCCGAAAATGCACTTAATTCAGGGAATTAGTATTTTTTTTATTAATTTTTATTTGTAAAAAATTAGTTTTAGAATTTTATTTATATATTTATTTTTTTGTTTGGTAAAATAGTAATGTCCGTCCATCCGTCTATACATTAGAGTTAAATGAGTCAAATATTGGGCATAATTTATGAAAATGTGATAACAACACCTTAATGATCATGTTAATTATTCCTATATTTATACGCAGAAGAAGAACAAAATTCTTTAATTAACATCAAAGCAAATATGATAAAATCGTTTGAATATGTTTGGGATATAGAAGATATTTTACTAGCATCTTGCAAAGTTAAGATTGTTGAAATTTCAAATGAATATATCTCAAAGAATATATAAGAGAAATAGGGCATTTGAAGCATGCTTTTTATAGCATTAATCAAGGACTTTAAATTTGTAAAAAAAAAATTTGAAAATCGAATAAGGAACAAAAATTTACTAGTTGTTAACTATTTTCTATGATATTAGCATCCTATTTTGAACCCTCAAAGCTCAGCTCCTGAAGCGTATATGGGATCCTATTTCTAATCTTAAAATGCTACATTCCTCTGCTATGTCTATGTGAAATTTCACATTAATCCAACCGCCCGATTAGAATTTACAGATTTTTTTTCGATTCTGCCCATGGTCATTTTGAAGGGACATCCACTATCCCTCTGTCCCTCTAGTAATCTTTTCTCCTCCAAATCAATTAAGAACCATATCAATTCAGAACAAGTCAATTTGTATTGCGTTATCTCCAACGGTTCACATTTTACATATTTTTTCCAAAACAGGCGCTTTGAAACCACTGTACGTTTATGTTCTTATATATATTTATACCCTACACCACCATAGGTGATTGAGATATTATACATTTGTGCTGATGTTTGTAACGCATAGAAAAAAAGTTATCCAATTCCCACCTTAAAGTATACCAATCGACTCAGAACTACTTTTAAAATCGATCTAACGATGTTCGTCCGTCCGTCTGGGTGAACTGCTGGCAAGCTCTCCATTTAAAACTTGTGCAGAAAGTGTAGGTCGTATAGTTATTGGCCCTTATTTCGAATTTCTCCCACAGTAATGTAGTTTCAACACCCAAAAAAGGCCTCAACAATATTTTAATGAAATTCGACGCATAGAAGTTCGGTACAAGTATCAACCTTTGTATATTCCATGTACAGTTTATGTGCAAAGTACAGATCGCCGATCAAGAACATGGTCATGATCGACCATTATTTAACCTAGCCCCAATAAAATGTTCTCCTGGAATAGAATTTTAATACTCAAAATTACCTTAAAAATTGAAATATTTCAATGGAATTAACCACAAAATATTTTTTAAATAAGCATTAATCCGTGTGCCATCCACCATTTAAAAACCAATCTTGCTGAGTTTCATCAGAAAATTTTTCGAAAGGATTTTCGATCGTTTGAGGATCCATATAAAAAAATTTTAAATTATCATATTTGAGAAAATATAACAGTTTTTCGTTGGAACCACCTTGGTGTCAATATTAGTATTTAAGAAAAATATGGGCGGACTAGTATATCTGCAAAAATTAGTATATCTGGGAAACTCTAGGAGTTGAAATGCTCAAATTTTGCACAAAGAATTTTGACATCCATGAAAACATTTGTCTAATAAATTAAGGGATTATGGGGGTATAGTCCCTCCCATAAAAATTAAGTACAAAACTTAGTATATCAGGGAAACTATTAGAGCTAGAATTTTCAAATTTTGCACGGGAAACATATATCTATATATCCATAAAAATTAATTTAATTACTAAGTATTTCATTTCGGGGGTGGCGAAGCACACGGGGTATTAGCTAGTATAATACATGTCAGTTATTATTAAGCTTCATAAACGCCATTTCAACCGTTACACTAAAGAACAGACATGGTCATAATATCCTCATTTCTTACTAGAAGCTAGAAAATATATGACATGGCGAAATAAAACAGATAACTGTCATTCTAAGAAACAATAATAGGACAAATTTATACATTTTTTGTAAATTAAAAAGTTTGTTTTCATATGGATTTTGACAGTTCTAAGGGCTAACATATAATGAGCAGCTAATCAATTAGAGAAACCTGTTTTAATTCGCCTTGGTCTAGATTAACATATGGTTATACTTGGTCTACTAAAACTTTCTTACATATTTCTTATTGATTTTTATATGAATATTTTATTTTCCTTTTCCAGATACCGATGACATTATGAATATATTACCCCAACTACAAATGAAAATACCCAGTCTACCGATTACATATTATTTTGGTCATATCCACATTGAAATGGAAAAATTTAAAAATTGTGCCCAATATCCTCCCATACAAATGTTAAATTTTTACAATACCTATTGGCAAACGTTCAACATAGGCGGTATTACATTTCATCTATACGGTGCCTATTATGATGTACGACCAGCTACTGGGCCCGTGGTACGAATATTGGCGATGATTAATCATATAAATAAAGAATTCCCCGAAATTTATAGTCAATTATGGTTTGAAAATGAAAGTCAACCAGTTATGGCTACAATTAATGAATACAATTTAATTTGGAATAAAGATTGGGGTAGAATACCAGGTTTATTCTATCCCTATCTAATGACATGCAAATTACCACAAAATATTAATATTACCGGGGATCCCACGCCTAAAGTAATCAGTTTAGTGGAACATCAATGTGATATGGCTAATAATAGTTTAAGAATTATTTACAATAAACCTGAACATCCCCAGGTGAAACATAAATTTGCAGTATGTGTTAAAGGTTTGGATTTTCCCTATAAGGATTTAAGTTCACGCCTAGTGGAATGGTTAGAAATGTTAAAAATTTTAGGTGTACATAAAGTTTATATGCATCAGTTACAAGTTCACGCTAATATCAGTAAAGTTCTGGAATATTATAGCAACCAAGATTTCGTAGAAGTTCAAAACTTAACTTTAGTTGGTAGTGTGGTAGGCCTGCCTGAATTACAGCATTGGCTTATGAAAACTCATATCTGGAATAAACGTCTAAATGAATTGATACCCTATAATGATTGTTTCTATCGCAATATGTATAAATATGAATATATAGCCTTGCTTGATATCGATGAAATTATAATACCCCAGGGCAAATTAAAAACTTGGCAGGAATTGTTGGCTACTGTTGAACCCTTTGATGAAGAAAAAAATTGTATTTCAGGCTTTGTTAGCCTATGTGCTAGTAATGTATATTATCCGGATAAATTTGAATACCAAAAAGTTCCCATAAATACTTATCCCAGCTATATGCATATGCTTAACCACGGTTATCGTTTTGCTAAATATTCCTCCTATCATTATCACATGAAATGTCTACATAATACTCAACATATAATAACACTACACAATCATTTTCCTTTAAACTATTTTAATCAAAAGTGTCGTTATTGGGATTTTCCTACTACTACTGCACAGTTACAGCATTATCGTGATATTAATCCTACAGAAGCGAAAACAGAAAAATTACGTGATCTTATATGGGATGCTAATATAGAACGTTTTAAAGAAACCCTAATGGAAAGATGTACAAATGTGTTGAAAGATTTACAACTTATAACTTGAAAATGTTTTTAATTAAAATATTTAAGTAGAACTGACTGAGTTACCAAACGGAACAAAATTTCTGCGGCATGGACTTTCTAAATCACTTCAGATACACGGTGTTTATTAGTATTAAGCCTTTAATACAATTTTTTTTTTCGTATTGACTGTAGTTCTCGCGATAAATAGCGATCTGTAAAATAAAGAATGTTGCTCTATATATTAAGGCATATCTCGAAAACTATTTGCCTGATTTTGTTCAAAAATATATCAACAGTTATCTCCATAACTGTCGACCGTATTAAAAGCTAATGTAAGAATGATTTGAGGATAATTGTAATAAGAATTTCTTGGTATATTTTTGAACAAAATTAGATAACTAGTTTTCGAGATATGATTCAATATATGGTGTAAGCTCCTTAGTTTTAAAAATCGTCATTTATCGGTTAACAGTTATCTCCATAACTATTGACCGTATTAAAAGCTAATGTAAGTATGATTTGAGGGTAATTGTAATAAAAAAACTAGTTTAAATAATCGCCAATTAGTTATCTCCATAACTGTTGACCGTATTAAAAGCTAATGTAAGAATTATTTGAGGATCTTTTTAATAAGAATTTGTTGGTATATTTTTGAACAAAATTAGATAACTAGTTTTCGAGATATGCTTCAATATATAGTCTAACCTCCTTAGTTTTTTAAATCGGCAATTAGTTATCTCCATAACTGTTGATCATATTATAAGCTAATGTAAGAATGATTTGAGGATAATTGTAATAAGAATTTGCTGGTATATTCTTCAACTAAATCAGCCAACTAGTTTTCGAGATATGCTTCAATATATAGTGTAACCTTCTTAGTTTTCAAAATCACTATTTAAGGCGAGAACTAGAGTCACTAGTTGAAGTGATCGAATCGAGTAGAGTGGATTACACTCTTAATATTTATGAATACCGTATATCACAATTGCCTGTGGTACCACGTGATGCTGAATTATTGTTTCCCTTTGTTATATAGTTTCAGAAGTTAAGATGAAAAAGAATTTAATAGTAGTTAAGAAAGCGATTCCAAAATTTTATTTTATGTTGCTGCAAAATATCTAGTTAATTTATATTAAATTTTTTATAATTTTTATTAATTAATTTATCCAACAATGTATAACATAATTGGTTGCTAATTTTAAGTATTAAGTTTGATTTTATCTTTAAGAATTTACTTTTATTTTAAATATTAATCTTAACTTTAAATAAACTTTAGATATTTAAAAACTAAAACTTACTTTTATATTAAGTACCATTTAATAATAAGTACCATTTAATAATAAGTACCATTTAATAATATGTAAGTACAATTTAATAATAATAATAATATTTATCATCATATACCATTAAAATGCATAATTATTTTTATTTCGTTTTGACAAGAAAGATAATTTTAAAGACATTGTAGAGCATTGGTCGGCACCCAAAGCTCCCAGGGGGTTGAGAGTATTCGCTGTTTTCACATGCATGTCAACGAAATACCTAAAAATTCCTAAGAATAAAATAAATCTCCCAACAAAGATTTCAAGGAAATAAAAATTTCAGTTCTAATAAAATCGGCCAATGGATTTTTAAATCCTCTCTTTATGCTTTTCAATGCATCTCTAAACTAGCATTGTTTTAAAACTTTTTCTTTTAAAAATATTTATATATCTTGTGAACCCTTAGATATGCTTGAATAAAATTTTACATGATTATAGCTGAAGTCGAATTAATTAGCCTCCCTAGTAGTAGTTGACCATCTCGGACAATTATTATTATTATTTTTTTTTTAGTTTGTCAAACATTAATTTACGATTTCCATTTAAATCTCTATAAAAATACACTTATATGTGTAGATTTTCTCTTCTAGTTTAAGAGAGAATTTTTTTGTTTACTATATAGTTTTCTCTTTTTGTTTAAGAGAGAGATTTTTTGTTTAATATATTTTTTTTAATGTTTTTAAAATGTAAATTCATGTAAAGTGAACCGGAGCACAATAATAAATTTGTATCTCCTAAATTACCTACCCAAACTTGCAGAAAAATTATCTTGTGGTCACACGAAGATAACACAGGTGTCAATGTTCACTATATCGAGTATGAAAAAATTAAAAATAAAGCATAACTTTAATGTTAGGTAATAAATCTCTCCCTTCTAATCTACAACTTTAATCAAACTAAAATGTATAGAAGAGTTGTAGAGCAAGACCCAAGATTTTAGATAAATCATCTTGTAGTCACCCTGTGATAACACGATGGGGTCAAATTTTACTTTCTTGAGTAAGCAAAAAAGAAAAAATTCATAACTTTGTTAACTCAATTCGCAAAACCATGAAAAATATCAAAGTCATTTTAATCCTCCATCATGCACATGTATCTGGCCAGATATTTTACGATTTTAACTGTGATTTAAATATATTTCTAATTGTCAGGAGTTTGAGATCTCCAGTCATCATGATTTGTCTCCATCAGTTTAAAATACATTTCTTAACGATGTTATTACGAATCGTTAAACAATAAAACTATAATAACGACGAAGATAGAAAGATATTAGATGATCAGATCCCAATTTAATAATACTCTACACTAATATGTATGCTATCTTCAAAAACATGGGAGGTTATATATTAGCAAGGTATGGAAAAAAATTTAATTCCGAATTTTAATTTTAGATATCTATTCATAAATTCAAAAATTAAATTCTAATTTGGTTTAAATTTCTATTCCTTACTGTTTTAATTTGTTTAAGGCTGAAATCGAGTATGTAATGAACACGGTTTGTTTTTATTATATAAAAAAAAATATATATTTGTATTTATTAGTTTTTGTATTTATTGTTAGTAAAAAAAAAAATGTTCTAAGAATTATAAAAATATTTTTTGGCAGAATTGACAAAGTCTGTTTGCTAAATTTTTATCAAATGAGCCAATTCAAAATTGCTTTATTAATGTCCTACAAAGACCATAGAGCGGTAGGGGTATTATCGTGTGCAATATTGTAACGCAGAGAAAAAATATTTTTACCCCGACCTTAAAGTATTACCGTGCGTCTCAGAAACGTTTTCTGTGTCGCTTAACCCATGTCCTTCCGTTCTAGTCTGCGGGCTGATTATGCGCCTATGTACAGATTGCGATTTTTAAGATAATTATGAAATTTGCTACATAGGTGATTTTTTGCCCACAAGGACGAAAAGTCCTATTTGAAATTTGGAATAAATGGCTCATTATTTCACCTATTTGATGCTCACAAAATACCTTAAAAATGGAAATCACTTTAAATGAAATTTAATACAAATAATTTATAACAAATCTGTACGCCCAAAATTTCCGGAAGGTCCTTCATAATTGACCATAGCAACCCATTAAAAGACCCAATTCGGGAATCGACTATAGTGAAAATGCATAGTATCGTTGTAATATTTTGTATTAGTACTTTTATTTAATACTTACTACATGTATAGGTCCACAATTGGCCCCTTACCCAATTTTAGTTTACATAGGCAATGGTGTAGATTTTTATATGGTTGGCCTTATCCGACTATACCTTTTTCTCTCGTTTTTTTTTTCGTCTTCTAATATTTTATTCGATACATAATTTTTCCCTTTAATAAATTTCAAAATAAATATAATAAAATCGGTAGATATATATGGAAAAGATATATGGGATATATATGACCAAAACTTTAAAGTCGCGATTTTTGGAATTTCAAATAACAATATCTCGTAGAATATATAAGAAAAATAGTGCATGTAAGCATGTTTTGTAAGGGATTTATAAAGGGCTTTAAGGTGACATAAAAATCTTGAAAACCGTGTTAGGAAAAAATCGCTAATGGTTAAATACTTTCTATGATATAAGTACCCTATTTTGAACCTTCAGAAGCGAACCAATGTAGGTTCAAAAGATTTTGCTTTTAAACTAAAAATGCTACTCTCCTCTGTGAAATTTTATAAAAATCCAACCGGCCGATTAGAAGTTATAGATTCATTTCGCACTTTAGCTTTTTCATATCTGCACTTAAGCTGTTTTTTTTTTCTTTTTTTTTATGAAATCTAATGGAGTGTTTTTTCCGAAAAAAAATCCCAAATCGGACTTTACATCTGCACGATTTTTTTTAGTAATATCAAGGTCAATAATATATATTATTTTTCAGAAAATTTTCAGAACAAACATTCTCCAACATTTTAAGCTGCATTTCATGAAATGGACAATCCTTGATGTGTTATACACACCTGTCAAGGAACTAATGGCCGCCTTGTTGTCAGTAAATATGCGAATATCCTTTTTAGATATTCCATTACACTGCAGCCATTGTGTGGATATTTTTATGGCCATCAGTTCGGCCTGGATAATGCTACAGTAGTCGGGTAGCCTGTAGAACAGTCATCTGTGAAGATTTGAATTTCCCCTTGGGTTATGTGGTGACTATAATCGTAGTATGTTCTTTCCAGTATGGATACCATAAGCCCTGGATCAAACAGCGCCGACTGTGCCGCAATCTTCCTGGCCTCGATACCAGGTGGTAGCCATTAGTAATGTAACAGTGCCTTAGATGGCCATTCAGCAGACTCCAACACTTCTGAGAGAAGCTTTGGTCCATGCCAGTAGCTACCACCGCCACGTCATATGCATATGCAATAGTTCGTAGCAGTCTTCTCCATACTTTAAGTAAGAGGGTTAATATCCAATACTTCCACCTTGTGTGTTCCTCAGTTGCTATTCGGGATGCTGGTCAATCCTTAGTCGCCTCATAGCGTCAAGAACTGAGTCAGGTTTGACATTGTTGAAGGTACCTTCTATATCCAAGAAGACTGGATAGTGATCTTTCAATATGCCCCACAAGAGTGTAAAGCGCGGTTTTATTGGTTTTATTGGTAACTATACAGTCTTTGCGAGAAAAGAATAAAAATGTGCAATTTGGACGTTTTCGAATTTTTATGATTTTTTTAAAAAACTTTTTTTTCAATATTTCATAAAAATTCAATTATTTTCAAAAATTAGGCTTAATATCTCTATAACTGTTAATCGTATTTAAAAATAATGTAAGAAAAACTTGTGTAAAATTTTAATAAAAATGTTCTTATATATTTTTTAACAAAATCAGACAAGCAGTTTTCAAGATATGCTGCAATATATAGTGCAATTTTCTTAATTTTACAAAACGCGATTTATCGCGAAAACTAGAGTCAATTTGAAAAAAGTGGATTAAAGGCTTGACTGAGAAACCCCGTGCCACAGTAAAGTTGTTTCATTCTTAACACTGTGTTATTAAAAAAACGTTAAACATTTCATAACTGAAATAATAAACGCATTTTTGGTAAATAATTTTTCTTCAACCAAAAAACAATAAAATAATATTAACCTTCTTATCTTTATGTATAACACATAAATACACAAGATAAGATTAATAACAATATCGACAAAATGACTCAAATTTGTTTCAAATTATTTAAAATTTATTTCTTTATTTATACAAAGAAAATACATATAAATAAATATGATTTACTACAGACTAATTATAAAATAACACAAAAGAAATCTTTATAAAATAAAATCACAATTAACAAATAAAAACCTAATTATTCTTTTGTTCTTAACAAATTCACACAAAGTATCTAGAAAATATGCTAACAAAAGC